>OX578148.1:112681579-112696579 GCA_951213105.1 Amaurobius ferox
ACTAGCCGCCTTTGGCGACCAGCCTGTTCGCTACCCTTGAAAATTCTGACCGTGGCAAATTCTAACCGTGGCACACTCGCTGGCGCGACCTACCAGAAGGAACGACCTACCAGGAAGTGCCACCCAATTTAGACAGGAACTCAGTGGGGGAGGCATCCACAGGGACCGTACCCTCCTTCCCCTACCACCAACCTCTCGGAAGGACTTACGGTCCCGCATGTTTAACGTGATCGTACTCCGCCTGAACACGGCGGCAGTTTTGGCAGTGGCGGCAATCGAACCCTAGCCTACCGAGTGCAATTCCCGCGCGCCAACCACTGGGCTACCGCGCCCTCCGCGACAATCTCCATAACCTTCTTTTTATTCACCCAATTTAGACCGGAACCCAGTGGGAAAGTCATCCACAGGGTGCGTACCCTCCTTCCTCTACCACCAACCTCTCGGAAGGACTTACGGACCCACATGTTTAACGTGATCGTACTCCGCGTGAACACGGCAGCAGTTTTGTCAGTGGAGGGAATCGAACCCGGGCCTACCGAGTGAAATTCCCGCACGCTACCGCGTGGGCTACCGCACTGGGCTACCGCGCCCTCCGCGACAATCTCCATAACTTTCTTTTTATTCACCCAATTTGGACCAGGACCCAGTGGGGGAGGCATCCACAGAGACCGTACCCTCCTTTCCCTGCCACCAACCTCTCGGAAGGAATTATCGACCCATATGTTTAAGGTGATCGTACTCCGCATCAGTGGCGGGAATCGAACCCAGGCCTACTGAGTGCAATTCTCGCGCGCTAATTTAAATTTATAACGACCATATGCTAGGCTCTTAATTCCACCATCCTCGTTCCATCGTTCCATCATTTAAAATAGCCATAAAATTAAAATATCCATTTAAAATATCTATAAATTAAAATATCCATAAATTAAAATATCCATTTAAAATAAAAAAATCAACCATATCGTTCCACCAATCCATAAATATAATAATTTCAAATACATCACCACAATTCAAACCACCATAATTCAATCATTTAAATTATTTAAAATATCCATTTAAAAATATCCATTTAAAATATCATATAAATATAATAATTTCGCCCGATGTATACAACACTTATACTCGTAATTCAGTTAAAACCGAAAGCGCGGTCTCCATGGAGACGGGGAAGAAACTAATGCGGATGGGGGGAAAATGCCGTTGAGAAACTGAGCCGGTAGCCGACAAATTTAAAATCATGGCGTCTTTAAAATTGCCATCCTGAAGGCAATTTTCATTATTTCTGGACCAGATTGGACTTGTAAGAATGCCAGATGTTTGACCTTTCTGAAAATGTAAATTATTAGTCGAAATTATGAGTACTTTTCACGATGCGAGAATTTAAAAACCAAAAATCGTTTTCTTGAGCAAAAAGTGACTTTTGTTTTAAAATCTTTAAAAAATATTAGAAATCGAAATTCAGATTTGAAATTGATATATTTTTACTCGAAATTCTCTGCTCTTTCCGATGGTGTAATTTGTTTTTTTCTACGATGTCTGGATCGTGGAGAAAAAAGGGCAAAAAGGGCAAAAAACGGTCGAAATCGCATAAAACATTAAATAAATAAAAAAATAATTAAAATTTTAAAAATCGGTTTTCACGTGTCCCCTTCCCTCCCCCCCGGGTCTCCGATTGCCAAATTTCGTAGCTCTCCGACGCGCGGTCGCGAAACGTATAGTGTATAAGACAGACAGACAGACACACACACACACAGACATTGCCTTTTATTATTTAAGAAACTGTTTCTAAGGTAATAGATTTTAAAATTTAAAACATTTTTGCAAATGGAAGTGTATCATATATATATATATATATATATATATATATATATATATATATATATATATATATACATATATATACATATACATATATATATATATATATGTATATGTATATATATATATGTATATATATATATATGTATATATATATATATATGTATATATATATATGTATATATATATATATGTATATATATATATATATATATATATATATATATATATATATATATATATATATATATAAAGAGCAATGTTCTAGAGTTCTAAATTAAGAATGATATCATATATTGAAAACAAAGCTGGACATTGCGCTCATTTTTAACTTTGCGCAACAATGCAGAATTCTGGAGCTTCACGTTACGTATTACATCAGATACTGAGAACGAAGCTGGATATTGGACTCATTTTCAACTTATAAACAACAATGGGGAAGTCTAGAGCTTTACGTTGCGTATAACATCAGATACTAAAAACGTAGCTAGAAGTGAAAACGAATATTGGACTCCTTTTTAATTTATATACAACAATAGATATTATAATATTTCCTTTTGCATTGTGGTTACGCAGACAGTGATTGAGTGTTATCTTTTATTATAGTATATCCCATGCATAAATAGTTTTTTTTTAACATCATTTACGTGCAGAATGCTGGTGAGTCTCACTAGTTCATATAACGGTTCAAAATATAACTAATAAAATTTAAGTTAAAAAGTCACGAAAAAGTAAAAATATAATCTAAGTTAAAAAGTTACGATCAGTTTCGCCTAGAGTGAACATAACGTCTGCAGAACACGATCCAATTAAATGAAACTCCATGGGGGGGGGGGGGGGAGAAGAGGGAAAGTTATATTTTAAAAAGATCTTATATGCACATGACTTTTCCTCTAAACTCAAATTTATTGGGGTTTCGTAATGTTGCGAATACCTAAAATGATTTCACAGCATATTCCCTATCCCTTAGGAAAAACGACATTTAAAGGCAGCCATTATTATTATTTAAAGTCCGAGTCACCAACTTGGCGACTTTTGGAGACATCAAATTATATAATTTTTATTAATTTCGAGAATTACGTTGATTTTTCGGGATCTTTCCACAGAGGGTATATAAGCGAGTCATTGTCCAGTTAGACTGAATTGGAGTAAAACGAGTCAAAGGGAATTGTGAAATACGTCAGGGTCTTGTTAATATAATCTTCTTTTTTGTGAATAAGATGAATATTTAATTGCTATTCATTGTAGCTCAGTAACAGCTGCAATTATCTGTATATAATTAATGTTTAAGCTTAGTGATGTTTTTAATAAAGCATTAGTTATCCATGAATTCGAACTCATCCTTAAATCCTCAAATTACGTCCATGATTCTAGAGGATAATTTGTAACAATATACATGTATTTAAGTTTTATCCTGTCGTAGGAGATGGGTTTATCAGTTTGGTCATCAAAACTTCGCATAAAGCAAGAATTTAATTAATACATTGGAGCACACTTATTATTTCATTTCGTTTTTTATCAATTTTTGAAAGCTCTTTCCAAAAAAGGCCAGTTTCATATTTAATAATTGTATAAAAAATTAATCAGCACTCATGCTACTACCTAAAATACTTAAACTACCAAATTTCGAGCAATTTAGTCAGATATTTTTTTAACTTGGGTATATACATACATTGCACACGGATACATATGTCATGCTAAAACAAAGTTTCTTCGTAGTCTAGAGTGCTCAAAATTTGAAAATACGTCGAAAACTCGAATTACAATGTTCGACCCCATTTTAATTCATTATACATTATCCTAATACTGTATTTTCCCTATACTGAGATTTTTCGTTATAAGTCGTACATTTATAAAGAACACGCAAACTATTTAATTCTTACAGAATTCATTTAATCCGTAAATTCGCTGTTTCATTGAACTTGGTTCGATTCTCCTCGATTTTGTTCGAAATCAATCAACTTTATTTGATTTTACTCGACTTTATTTAATTTCATTCGACTTTATTTGATTTCACTAGAATTTGTTAGATTTCACTCCACTTTATTCGATTTCACTCAATTTTATTTGAAATCAAACGACTTTATTTGAGTTCACTCGACTTTATTTAATTTCATTCGACTTTATTCGATTTCACTAGAATTTGTTCGATTTCACTCGACTTTATTCGATTTCTCTCGACTTTATTCGATTTCACTCAATTTTATACGATTTCATACAACTTTATTCGATGTCACACTCGATTTTATTCGATTTCACTCGATTGCAAGTTAAAGTGTTAGAAGATTGCAATTGTAGATAAAAATTAACGGTCTCAAGTGATCCCAGCACGACTTCTAATAGCTTCTTGCTAAATTCCAATTGTCAATCGCCGATAATCTGAAAAGTTCCTCCGCTTTGCTCCCAAGAAAAATGTAAATAGCTACGAAATTCCAAACATAATAAAACGACACTCTTAAAACTCTAGTGTAAAAATATTTTTTTCAAACTATTTTTACTTAATGTGCTAAGGTGTACATTTTGTAGTCTCGGCAGCAAAGATAGTTCAAAAATATCTAATTTGTTTATTTAAATATCCCCCATGTTTTGTTTGAAACTACTTCCATTTAAAGAAGCACGCCTTCTATGTTTTCATAGTATGTATTAATAAATATGTTAGCAAAACACTGATTTAAGAGCGATTTTGAAAGGTCTAAGCAATGTGCTAAGGTGTTAAAAATCGCTAAGCAAATACTTAACACAAAATTGAGTATTTTAATTTCTTTAGATTGTGGCGATTGTGCGTCACCGGGCCCCGAACCTGGGACCCTTTGCTTACAAGACCGACATTATAATCACTGAGCAAAAGCTAGCTTCTCCTCTGTTCTTATAATTCGGGTACAGGCTCCAAGCATCTTTGATCAGATGTCTTTGCTGCCGCGCACTCCCTCCGCTGATGATGAAGACCGGGAGGCGTATCGCCTCGGCGTGACGGTCAGTCGTGGTCAAACAGGAAGGGAGTGTCAAGGCTTCTGACTCTGTGTGGTGCTGCCATCTCGTGTTGAGATGGTGAGATCGTTGGAGAGGAAGGTTGCGTGTTTTGTATGTTCAGGGTAACCACTGTGGCGATTGTGAGTCGCCGGGCCCCGAACCAGGGACCCTTTGCTTACAAGACCGACATTATAATCACTGAGCAAAAGCTAGCTTCTCCTCTGTTCTTATAATTTGGGTACAGGCTCCAAGCATCTTTGATCAGATGTCTTTGCTGCCGCAAGCTATCTGGATATGATTCATGTGCAACGACCATTGTATTACTTGAACTTAACTTTACATGAATATTAACATTTGTAGATTATTCATATTTCTATTATACTTTCTATGGTGCTACGTGCAATTCGAACTTGGGCTCCAAACTATTATTTTTATTTCTACTTTATTTAGCCACGCTCTTCTATTTTTATTTAATAAACATATTTTTCTAAACAGTTAAGGATTAGAAAATGTTTATAAAAACTTACAAATTAAAATGATCACATATTATTTAATGACTGAAATGCCACTGCTAACAAGTTTTTGAAATTTTATTTAACAAGATTGGCAAGCAGTTGCTAATTATGCCGTAATGGAAGGTTGCGCCCCGATGAATAAGGCTGTTTATTGCTCTCAACACGGGTCTGCACTATAATTTTTTGGGTTGTATGTTGTCCTTAACGAAGTTTTTATAACTTTCGCATTGTTTATACTCGAGTCAGAAAATGCCTCTGGGGGGTGTTATGTTCCGAGGCTACTAAATTTCTGTGTGCGGTCGTATAGCATAGCGTGTAATAAATCCCAAGCTTCAGCACTCACAGTATATACTATTTGGGCAATTTTTGTGTTTGATACCTAAACTCAATCGTCCATTTTCCCAAATGGAAATCTTTGAAAATTAATAACAATTAAGTGAGAGAGCTAATACCATCTTTCGGACTCGAACTCTCAAAATTGATCAAGAACCCATCCCTAATACGCATGGTACCACACCCAAGCTTCGGCACTCAAAGTATACCTCTAAGCAATTTTGTGTTTGATACCAAAACTTAATCGTCCATTTTCACAAATGGATATCTTTGAAAATTAGTAGCAATTAAGTGGGAAAGCTAATAATATTTTTCGGGCTCGGACTCTTAAAATTGATCAAGAACTCATCTATATGAATAAAATTGAAAATCTGTCTGTTTGTCCCGTCATCACGGGAAAACGACTTAAACGAATTTAATGAAATTTTGTGGGTAGCCTGGAAATAGTCCCACTTAAAATTTAGTCCATGTTTGGAGTTTCTACGATCAGTGGTTCTCGAGATATCAATAAAAAACGAAATTTTCGTTTGTCTCATCATCACAGGAGAACGGCTGAACCGGATGAAATTTTGTGGATAGCCTTGAAATAGCGTCCCCCCCCCCCCCCCATAAATTTAGCCCAAGTTTCGAGTATCTAAGACCAGGGGTTGTCGAGATATTAATGAAAAACGAAACTTTTTCCTAGGAGTTCTACTCTCTAACTCCGTGGTTTATCCAAACGAAAAGCTTGAAAATCGTTAGAAAGTGAATTAAAACATTATCTCTGAGTTTGATGGGAGATTTCTTGCGCTAATTAGTCACTTTCTGAAAACATGAATTGTTTGAAACATGATTTAAATGGAAAATATATCTCCATGGTTTATTTTTCCCAAGCTTTTACTGAACAATGAAAAGTATAAAGAAATCCAAATGGTTATTTAATTTCGCAGTTTATGAGGAAGATTCTATCTTATATCATGTTGCTCAGAAACGCAATTAAATTAAATCTGTCAGTTAATTTTAATTATTATTTTTTCGATTTGAATAATAAATAAATGAATATAAAAATATATTTTAGAAAAGAACGATTTGATTTTTCTTATAGAATTTTTAACTGGATAATATCAATTACGGTCGTCAGGTTTAAAAGTTATTGTTATTGATATTTTCGGGGATTATTGATTCAGGGATTATTGATATTTTCAAGTTATTATGCAATTGTTTTATTATGACAAATTTGTTTAAACTCAATTTATTACGTCATCTGTTTTATTTTGGCAAAGATTTTTGAGACTCATATTGTAGTACGGGTAATCTTCTACTAACACACTGGCATATTTTTTAATCTGCGACAATATAAGTAGTACGGGGTTGCATTTATTGATTCAATTCCATTTTCTTTTTTTGTTTGTAAATTTGCTTATAAAAGAGGCCAGGGTGTTTTATTTTTCAGATCTGCCAGTGAAAATAATTTTGCATAGGGAGAACAGATATTCTTAAACTTCTCTTTAGCAGCAATAAATTTAATATTTTAATAGAATTTGCACATGATTGCGAATTATAAGTTTCTTTATATTATATACTCCGTACGAAGAACGGGTATGCTGCTAGTCTCTAATATGTATGGTTTTACCACCCGCTGGCCGCTAATAAATTTTCTTAATTTTTACCAATAAGTGCACTCGAATTGATTCGATTTTTCTCGACTTTGTCCATTCAATTGGTTAAAATATATTAGGCTACGCTTTACAATAGAAAATAGCATTATTCCTACCAGACATTAAGATCCAATTCTCGGAGAGTTTGACTTATCGAGTCTTATAAAATCAATGAGGGAAAAATATCGGTTTCCCTAGAATTGTTATAAAAGGCAAAATACGCCAAGAAACAAACAATAAAAACAAAAGATTTCCTATAAAAGTTGCATATTCTTCCACGAGCGATATAAATGGAATCAAAGGTTTCGCTCAATTTTATTACGACTCCGGTCTCCACTTTCAAGAGATTTATTTTATTTTGCTCAATTCTCTGTATGAGAAATGTGAATGTAGAGAGGTTTGGCAAGCATAAAAGAAATTGGATAATAGATATTATTTTTACACCTTTTGCCACTCAACGATTAGGAAAATAGCAGTTTCAGGAATAACCATTTATGTTTATGTGGGAGTTTGTATGTATACATTGTACGATTCATGGTAACTTACATTCAATAGTTTTAAGCTATAACTCTTGAGAAAAATTCTCTGGACATCGTGACTATATTTGCAGAATACAAAGATAACTCCGAATTTCTGGATAATTAACGCGTTATTGAAAACACACTTGACTAGCAAACGTAAACAGGCACAATATATAGCTAATAAAGAAAGTCACATAAGTACAATAAACAGCAATTAAGTGTTCAACTCATCACTAAAAAATAGGGAGGTACGAGTAAACATTTTGGGGGTATACAGTAAGAGCCTCAAAATCGGTAGTAGTAACAAAGTCGCTAAGTTAACAGCACTGTTAACAAGTGCAACGATCTCACTATTTACCCAATAAAATATTTGTTAAATTACCATTATAGGATTTGTTAAATTATTTATGTCATTTTTTGCGTTTATCAATATATGTAATTTATGAATATAAATCTTAATGTTGTATATATATATATATTCTATTGTTTTATTCTATTTCCATTGTTATACTAGAACTATAGTTATATCTATCTATACCAGGGGTACGCCAGTTACATACACATTTCCAGAGGGTACGTGAAGCATAAAAGGTTGGGAAACACTACTCTAGGCACTGGCGTATTCACAATGCACTTTGCTCATATCACTGTAATCCCCAACTGAACGATGACTAGTTTTTACACACACACACACACACACACACTGTTTATGTAACCACACACATACTCTGTATATGTATGAACACACACTATGTGAAAAGTTCTGGTGGAACATCCTGGAAAAATCTGGAACTCATGTAGTTCTTAAACAATCTAAAAAATTCAACAAGTTTTCAGAACTCGCCAAAAGTCGGTATTTTGTGAAATGTGTCAAGTTCATAGAAATTTGTCGCCAAGGTCAAGTGATGCGAACCTTGCAAAATTATCAATGGACGCCTGCAAATGTCGTCCCCCCCCCCCCCCCCCGGCGACAGGCAATATACCGTTAAGATATTTAAGGTATTTCGTAACAATATGTGTTGACTGAAAATTGTGAAGAATAATTTTGTGGAATACATACATAGATTTGTGAAACAGTAACATTTTTCAGAAATGTGCCTTTATAAATTGCATCCCTTGCAAATTTGCAATGGATAAATTAGTCGAAAATATGTGTTAGGGGTGGTGAATACCTTCAACTACCTTTTCAAACTAAATGCTTTGCCAACTTCTAATTCTTGGCGAAATGGTAAAAACAATATTATTACAAGGTTCGGGATACTTTTTTGATTCCATGAAGCAAGGAACTTCAAATGCAGAAAATAATTACATATTTGGAATGAAAATATAAACGTAAAAACTCATTCATTCATATTCCATTCCAACGGTATTATAAATATAAAATAAAATCAGATTTTTTTTTCTAGAGTACAAATTTTTAAATACTGTGAAAGGAGGGAATATTAAAAACAAGAAAGATCAATCATGCATAAAACATTGATTATGAAACACTTTTCAACTTCAATGCAATTTTATATAAACATCTCTAAAATGCGAAACATTCCTCGGTAATAGTTTTAAAATTATCACAATGCTACATTAATTTATTATATTTGAAAACTTAAAACTTCATCGAAAAAAAATGAACTTCATTCAAATGACGGCATTGAAGTATAAATTGTCTGGTTTAAACATCTCTAAAATGCGATACATTCCTCGGTAATATTTTTAAAATTATCATAATACTACAATAATTTATTAGATTTGAAAACTTTATCGAAAACAAATGAACTTTATTCAAATGACGTCATCGAAATATAAATCAGCTGGCTCTCTCTATAAAAGCAGCATTTCATTCATAAACGTTTCTCCATTCCTTTCATTCATCACAATACCATAATAATTTATTTTATTTAAAAACTTAAAACCATGGAGATACCAGTAATTTAACTCTATGCTTAAAACTTCACCGTAAAGATCGTCTGGTTCTCTGTGTAAAATCAATGAATGTTTCATTCATATCAGCTATATTGCAGACTCCATGAGCTAAATAATTCTGCGTTAAAGAAATGCAGCAATTCTTATACAACTCATTTTACATATTTTGCTGTTTAAATTCTCCATGAGTGAAAATTAGGCTCCGTTGTAGAAATAATCAAAGTTTGATGATTATTTAAACTCAAATATATTGTAATTGCGTTGTTTCAGTATGTAGATGCACAGAATTTAAGCAAAAATAAAGCAGTTTTAGGATAGATACAACACTAAATATGAATTAAAGAATAACGGTCAAAAAAAAAAAAAAAAAATGCCACATATTAACGGTCTACAAGATTTAAAATAAAACGAGAAATATCAATCATGCATAAAGCATTGATAATAAAACACTTTCCAACAGTAATTTTACTTAAACATCTCTAAAATATGATACATTCAGCGGCGATATTTTTAACACTTTACAACATAGTTGAAAAGTGTTTATGACTTTGTTCATTCTGTCTGTCTATCTGTCCGTTAACACAATAACTAGTACCGTAAAAATGGCTTTATCAAAATGAAATTTTAGTATGTTGTTCAGACGGTCTGTGGGACCTATGGGAATATAAATGAATAATATCATCCAATAAGTTTTGGACTGAACCCGGGTTGAAAAAATGAAATACATTGAACACTATGGGACCTAATTTTTCCAACATTTTTAAGCAAATTTAAAAGTCACAAATTGCTTGAAAGTTAAAGAAAATATTCAAATTATCCAATAAAATATATAAAAAAATTTCAGCAAAATATATTCGGTAGTTTTTTAAATAAAAATTTAAATAATAATTACACCCATATTATATGAGGAGATCACGTGACCCACTTCAAAATAAAATATGACATCCATCTTGTTGCTGTTGAGACCCAGGCCGTCTGACCTACCAGAAAGGTGTAAGGTAACTGTTTGGACGGCCGGGAAGAGCCACCCAATTTAGACCGGAACCCAGTGGGGGAGGCATCCACAGGGACCGTACCCTCCTTCCCCTACCACCAACCTCTCGGAAGGACTTACGGACCCACAAGTTTAATGTGATCGTACTCCGCATGAACACAGCGGCAGTTGTGGCAGCGTGCAAATCCAGCGCGCAAACCACCGGGCTACCGCATCCTAAATATGCCAACAGCATGCGGTGTTCCCAGGTGGTCACCCACCCAAGTACTAACCGCGCTCAATGCTGCTTGACTTCGGTGATCTAACGAGAACTGGTGTTTTCAGCACGGTACGGCCGTTGGCCCGGCATCCATCTTGTGTCAAAATCGTGATTTTTAAAGTTATTTTTATATTTAGTGTTGTATCCGTCCTAAAACCGTTTTATTTTTGCTGAAATTCTGTGCATCTATATTTTGAAACAACGCAATTACAATATATTGAGTTTAAATGATCAATGCCATCCATCTTGTGTCAAAATCGTGATTTTTAAAGCTAGTTTAAGTTCTATTTAGTGTTGTATCCGTCCTAAAACCATTTTATTTTTGCTTAATATCTGTGCATTTACATTCTGAAACAACGCAATTACAATATATTTGAGTTTAAATGATCATCAAAGTTTGATTATTTCTACAACGCAGCCTAATTTTCACTTATGGAGAATGTAAACACATAAAGATGTAGGATGAGTTGTATAAGAATTGCTGAATTTCTTTAACACAAAATTATTTAGCTCTTTGAGTCTGAAATATAACTGATATGAATGAAACATTCATTGATTTTACATAAAGAACACACGATTTTATAGCAGACTTTTAGATGAAGTTTTAAGCATAGAGTTAAATTAACTTTACCTGCATGGTTTTAAGTTTTTAAATAAAATAAATTGTTGTAGTATTGTGATGAATGAAAGGAATGGGATAAAAGTGTATGAATGAAATAATATTTACAGCTGTTACATAGAAAACCAGACGATTTATATTTCAATGACGTCATTTGAATAAAGTTCATTTTTCTCGATGAAGTTTCAAGTTCTCAAACATAATAAATTAATGTAGTATTGTGATAATTTAAAAAATATTACCGCTGAATGTATCGCATTTTAGAAATGTTTAAACCAGACGAACTATATTTCAATGACGTCATTTGAATAAAGTTCATTTTTTTCGATGAAGTTTCAAGTTCTCAAACATAATAAATTAATGTAGTAATATATATATACAGGGTATCCCAAAAAGATTGAAAGGCGCTTTAATTCTTTACCTGTTGGAAATAAGTAGGCAAAGTAAATTGTAAAAATGTTGAACGTAAAGTAGGAAATAAGACTATTAATGAAATAGTCCTCCTATTCATTTTTAAAAGTTACACTTTTTAAATTTTTATACGACCCCCTCAGACAAATTGGGTTAATCAGAAAGTTTTTATTTTTAATGCAACAAGATCATTAAAAAAACCGCATATCTGTATCTTTAAAATCAACTAAATTATGATAAAGGAAGAAATCTGACTTAGTCACTTTTCCGTACCATGTGAAAGGCTGTTTCATCAGTGAAAATAGGGATCATACACAAATTGACGATGGAAATTGTGTAGATCAAAAATACGTTAATATGTGTCAAAATTTTTTATCGCAAATACATCTAAATAAAGCATTACACAGACAGAGATCATATAAAGAAGTGGTATTCACTACGCGGTTGGAGCACATCATTAAAATATGCATACATTGATAGAAGACCACTGATATAAAGGGACAAATTTCTTTACAAATACTAGAAATACAATTCACAAAACGCAATTCACAAAGTGTTCTCAAAATGTTTTCCTTCAATTCCAATACATACCTGAGCTAGCTCTTCTAATAATGCTTTTGTAAATAGTTTGGAGTTCTTATGACCTCCTTAGACAAATTATTTTACTATAAACATTTGAAACAAATAAATTATAGTTAAAGGAAGGAAAAAATCGTCTGTAAGTTCTATTTTTCGCTTTGAAGAATTATGTTAAATTTCATAATCAAATATATACTTGCATTTGTTTACTTATTTATTTTAATTGTTTCAAATAAAAAATAGCATGTCTCAATGTGAAAAGTACTCAAGAATCCGTGATTGCATTGCGAGCCTACGCGGAATTCGCAAAAATGTCTTCTATGTATCATCATCCAGTTTTATATTTTATGTGATATGTCACAAATTTACATTTTTAATTTGATATAGGGTCCCCATTCACAATGTTCCAATTTTCAATTTAATATAACTCGCTCCATTTTAAAGATACAGATATGTGGGTTTTTTTTTTAATGATCTTGTTGCATTATAAGTAAAAATTTTCTGATTGACCAATTTTATCTAAGGGGGTCGTATAAAAATTTAGAAAGTGTAACTTTTTAAACATGAATGGGAGAACTATTTTATTAACTTTGTCTTATTTCCTATCTTACTTTCAACATTTTTGCAATTTACATTGCCCACTTATCACCAACAGGTAAAGAATCTTTTTGAGACACCCTGTACATATATATATATATATATATAGTATATATATAGTATATATAGTATTTTATACTACATATATATATATATATATATATATATATATATATATATATATATATATATATATATAGTATAAAATATTTTAAAAACATATGAACAAGTAAACCTAGACTTAAGTGCTAGACTAAAAGCTATTAACCGGAAACGGGGGGGGGTCACAATCCCCCCGGCCTTTTTACTGCCGTTCCTGTAAGTACTCTCTAAACTTCCCCCTACCCTCCTTTTTCCACGACCTCCTCTTTTCAATCTTTTTCAACCTTTTCTAACTTTATATATATATATACATATATATATATATACATATATATATATACATATATATATACATATATATATACATATATATATATATATATATATACACACACATATATATATATATATATATTGTTATTCAACGTACTATAAATGGTGCCATTCCTTCTTAAATAGGAAATGACACTTTAATTAGCTATTGCATTTTCATTAGCCGAAACATTTTTAACATCATTACTTTTAATACATTTCCTTTCATTTACACGATAACGACGGCTAAATACAAATGTTAAATTCGTTCTAGAAAAATAAGTCGTTGGTTCACGAAGGACAAACAGAATAGTTTACTTTCCCATTTGCACACAAGCAAACGCCTCCAGCACGCAAGCCGTGAAATAAGCTCTCATTCATAATTAAGCTCTCATTATTCTGGGGAATATCACGCGCTACACTGACCGGAACGGAGATAATCATTTACACGGTCGCAGTTACAGTGTGAAAAAGGATTCCGATACAAATTTATCTTGCGAATGACAAATACAGGGAGAAAAAACTTCAGTAGGGGATGTTACTTTTAAAAGTGCATTTTTACTGGATATGATTAAACGAGCACTGCGTTTTTTTATTTGAGATAAATAATCCTACGAATGGTGTTGTACAATCAACAGCAAAAATCTGATGCGGGCAGCATATGACTTTCCCTACAGACTCAAATTGATTTTCTCTTTCTTTAATTCAATAAATTGAGTTTAATGGCACAAAACAACAAGGCAAATTATTTAAAATTATGCTGAATCAGCGATTTTATTTCAATTTTTGTTTTCATTTGGCGACTGGGCGTGCTTTCGACGGCAAAAGTACGAAAAAACTAAATTATAGCTAGAACGGTTAGTCCTATGGGATTGGTCTTATTCTTTTCGCCGTCAATAATTAAGTATAAAACAAGCATTTAATTCATACATTTGAGCACTCGTAGTTTTTTATTTTAAGTTTTTACAATTTTTGCGGGTCATTTCGCAAAAAAAAGACATGTTCTTTCTGCCTGAATCGTCCCAAAATCTAACTAGCACCAAAGTATCCCGCCGGTGATGTATCCACCAAATTTTGTGAAATTTGGTCAATTAGTTTTTTAGCTAGAGTGGAGACATGCACTGCACAGTCGGACACACAGACAGAAAAACACATACACACAGACAAAGTCGCGGACTTCCACGCTAAAGAAGCATCCTCCTCCGGTTTCCCTTTTTCAGTTCCTCTCCCCTATTCTCGTTTAACTAATTTTTGCAAAAATCTCTTACTTCAAAACTGGCAAAAGTATCTTAATGAATATATCTCCCCTAGGACTCATGACCCAGCCAGAATTCTAAATTATCTCCCCAAAGTTAACGTAAATACCCAAATTCATAATAAATACTTAATCTATTTTTTAACTGGTCATGGTCCTTT
>OX578148.1:113923904-114201404 GCA_951213105.1 Amaurobius ferox
GGAGGCGGAATGAAACCATCAGCGCCCCCTAGCGTCTAAAAGGGGTACTAATAGGGAAATTAGGAATTTTGTGAAAATTAATAAAAAATTGAGTTTTTAAAATTTTTTAAAAACTTTTTTAATTTTATCAAAATATGACATAGAGGATACTTTCTGGAAATACCAAAAAATATTTATTTTTTCTTTCCAGAAACTATTTTTAGGCGGCATTGCTCCAACCGCATTCTGGCGAACCCACCTTCCTTTTCTACTAGCATACTCACCTTTTTAAGGTTATAAATGGTTATATAGCATATGTAGATGATAATTATAAGTAATTTGAGGGTTTTAGCTAGTTTCTGGGTGAATTTGTTGATTTTTTAGGATTTTTTTGTTCTATGAATCCCTGTAAAGTGATTTTTGCTGTAAAAATACGGGTTTCACGTTGAATGACTGTGTATTTGGATGTAGGTTGGGGGCGAAGGTGAATGTTTTATTATGGATTCCGGTTGCTATGGGTTACGTTTAGCGTGTGGTGAAGTGAGTGTTGGTGTCTCGGGGAGGGAGGGGGAGAGAGAAGTATGTTATGCTTGCGCGTTGTTGTATTGCATAACGATTGGGGGGTTTTAAGGGGGTCTCGCAAAGGGATTTTCTTTCATTATTTTATTAAAATCTATTATTTTTTAAGATGTGAATTTATTTAATATATCGATTACAATTATTAAAAAGGATATAATCGATTGCGATGTTGAATGAATTGTTTATTTTTTATCGGATGTGTGCATAATTACATTCGTGTGTTGCAAGTTTAACGGTAACCGTGATATAACTATCACGTGACCTTGACATACCCTTGGCGGATGGATACACGAAGAACTCTTTAGGAATAACCTTGGGGTCATCTTGGCGGAAGGATACACCAAGAACTATTTTTTTTATGAATGGGTGTAGGTGGTCTTTAAGCAGCGATTTTATCATTTCTGCTGTGGATTTCGTGTTGTTAAGACGCGTTTCAAGTTCTTCTGCGAGTATGTTTGCCTTAGAAAGTAATATCGGAGGTACTATCCCTACCGTTACTGACGTTCCTATGCGTAATGCACCCTCTTTGAACAGGATTGGACATGTAAGTACTTGTTTTAATGTGATTTTATTCTCTCATTTTATTAAACTTTGTATTTTTATGATGCGTAACAACTTTTTTTAATGAGTGTTTTTATGAATTTAATGAAATGTCTTGGGGATCTTACATGAAATGTGTTGTATCTGGATATATTCTTTAATCCAGGAATTTTATTATTTCTAATGGGGATAGTATAATGGATTAGCGATTACTTTATATAAATCTTGGGGTATGTATTACATTGTTACCGAGAATAGCGTGTTTATACTAAGGTCTTGTATTTTTTTTATCTCTTGCAGGTGTGTTTATCTTGTAATAAGCACTTTTCCAGAAAAGATGCCTTAGCAAGACATATGAAGATTCATTCTGACGATGATGCCTTGACTTATCGATGTAAAGTATGCGAACGTGCATTTGTTCGTAAGGAAGACTTGGCTAGGCATGCGAATACGCATTCTCCCGTTAAAGTGTTTGAATGCACTCAATGCTCCATACAGTTTACTAGACGAGATAACCTGAAGCGCCATATGATACTTCATCTGAAGGATGGTGTGAAATGCAAGCATTGTGAACTTATATTCAGCAAGAAAAGTGATGCCCTGCGCCATCAGCGTATTGAACATGGTTCTAAAAAGAGAAAAGCTCCTGCTTTAGCCTCAACTTCTAATAAACGCCCCAAGATAGCAGCGAAGAAGAAGAAGGGTTTAGATGTATTCTCTGTACACACTCTGGAACCCACTGAAAGTGTAGAGGGGGATCTTATGCTATGCTTTGATGAGATTCGTCCTCAGCTATTAAAGATATTAAAAGACGAACTTGATGCATACAGATCTATTAAGTGGTATCTTATTGCGGATGTGCAATTTATTCGTGACATTGCAAATGGTCAAGAGGTATCCAGCTCATATTTTAGAACAGATGTTGTGACAGAACTTCGTGATGATACCCCTCCCAACAATGTTGAAGAAGCTTTTTCCCAAATCTTGAAGTTATTTGAAGAATTTGTCAGCCGAGGCTCTGGATGGACTTTACAAAAGATGCGAAAGATAGATGTTTTCTGTGCAAAGTATAAGCCTCTTGCAGCTTCTAGCTATATACCTTTGCCAACAAAACTTGCAGCCAAGAAAGCTTTACTCAATATTCGAAATGAAGACGAGAAATGTCTGGTGTGGTGCCTATTGGCCCACAAATACTATATATCCCGTGAAGGTCATCCTGAAAGAGTGTCACATTATAAAAGTTTTGAAAATGACATTAAACTTGGAGATATTCAATACCCTATCTCAGTTGTGAAGATTCCTCAGATTGAAAAATTGAATAATATACGAATAAATGTATATGGATACGAAGATGAAGATATTTTTCCTTTGCATATATCCAAACGTGAAGATGAAGACTGTGTGAATCTCCTGTTGATTAGTGATGAAGATAAGCAACACTATACTCTCATAAGGAATATGTCACGCTTGCTGGGAGATATAACTAAGCACAATGGAGCCCAATATATATGTTATAGATGTTTACATCGTTACAGCAGAGACGATCTTTTGCAAGATCATGCTCAATATTGTAAAGAACATGCACCTCAGCGCATTAAAATGCCCTCGGAAGATCAGAAATATCTCCAATTCACGAACAAACAGTATCAGCATTCCATCCCTTTCATCATTTATGCTGACTTTGAAGCCTTGATCGTTAAAGAAGACACTACTAAACCCTCGAATATTAGATCTTACACGCATAGACTAGCAATTCATGAACCTTGTGGATATGCTTATGTTATTATAGGGCCTGATGGAAAATGCCTGAAACAAGCTACTGTGTATCGAGGTATCGACCCTGTGAATCATTTTCTTAACAACTTGATAATGGAGAAACAGTATCTTGGAGAAAAATTACGTTATGTTAAACCACTACGAATGACTAAAGAGAATGAAGTTGACTTTGAAAGAGCTACCCATTGTAACGTGTGCCATCGTGAACTGAAAACAGATCGTGTGCGTGATCACAATCACGTGACTGGAGCCTATAGAGGTGCCCTGCATAATGCCTGTAATCTTAACTATAGACAAAGTATTAATATTCCTGTAGTGTTTCATAATTTAAAAAATTATGACTCTCATCATATTATGCTGAGTTTTGGAAAATTGCAAGACCATAAAATTGATGTGATTGCCACTAATATTGAAAAATACATATCTTTTAAGATTTCAAAGAAAGAGGGGCCCCGTGTCTGTTTACAATTTATTGATAGCCTACAGTTTCTGAATGCTTCCCTGGAAAAGCTAGTTTCCAATTTAGACTTGAGTGAATTTCATATTCTCAGAGAACATTTCCCTGATATAGTACAACAGAATGCTCTTATTAGGAAAGGAGTATATCCTTATAGCTATATGACATCGTTTCAAAAATTTGATGAAAATGTGCTCCCTCCCCCTTCTGCATTCCATAATGATATTAAAGGCGAAGATATTAAGAGTGAAGATTATCGGCATGCCCAAACTGTATGGGATACCTTTAACATAAAGAACTTGGGAGAATATCACGACCTGTATGTGAAAACAGATGTGCTACTATTAGCCGATGTATTTGAGAATTTTCGAAAAATTTGCAAGAAGAACTATGATTTAGACGCCGCCCATATGATGACCGCCCCTGGACTGGCTTGGCAGGCCTCTTTAAAAATGACTGAGCAAACCCTAGAACTACTCACAGATGAAAATATGCTACTGTTTATAGAACGTGGAATCCGCGGTGGTATATGTATGATTAGCCAGCGTAGATCCGAGGCTAATAATCGTTATTTGGAAAATTATGACTCTACTAAGCCTGATAAGCACATTATCTATCTTGATGCTAATAACCTATATGGTTGGGCCATGTCTCAACCACTGCCCTATGGTGGCTTTGAATGGATATCTACAGAAAATTTGAATGAATCCTGGATAATGAGTCTAAAGGATAATACCCAAGAAGGATATATATTTGAAGTGGATCTGGAGTATCCTGAATCCTTACATGATTATCATAATGAATACCCTCTAGCTCCTGAAAGGGTGAAGATTGAACGAGAAATGCTCTCCCCCTATGCTGAACGACTGGTTCAACAGTTACATCATGGACATTTTGTTAGTACTACGAAATTGGTACCCAATCTGCATGACAAGAAACATTATATTGTTCACTATCGTAACCTTCAGCTATACCTATCATTAGGTTTAAGACTCGAGAAAATTCACAAGACCTTAAAATTTAATCAGAAGCCCTGGTTGGAGAAATACATCCAATTTAACACAGAAGAAAGAAGGAAGGCAAAGACTAATTTTGAGAAAGACTTTTTTAAATTGCTTAATAACGCTGTGTTTGGAAAAACGATGGAGAATCTTCGAAATCGAGTGAATATTGAACTAGTGAATTCTTCAAAGCGGGCCCTGAAGGTGGTGGCATCTCCAGCTTTTAGAGCTATCAGGATTTTTAGCGAAGATCTGGTGGGTGCTGAACGTGTAAGGAATTGCATTTTAATGAACCGGCCTATATACGTTGGCTTTGCTATCTTGGAGTTATCTAAACTCCTGATGTATGAGTTTCATTATAAACATATTAAAAGCCAATATGGTGAAAAAGCTTCGCTTCTCTTTACCGATACTGATTCATTGGCTTATGAAATCCAAACTGCTGATATTTATAAAGATATGAACCAACATAAACACCTGTATGATTTTTCTGACTATCCCAAGGATCATCCCCTCTTCAGTGAAGACAATAAAAAGCGTATTGGATATTTTAAAGATGAACTGAATTCAACCCCCATTCAAGAGTTTATAGGACTTAGACCTAAAATGTACTCTATTCTATCATCTGCTGGAGAAAAGAAAAGAGCTAAAGGTGTTTCTACACATGTGGTTGCACGAAAAATTACACACAATGACTATAGACAATGCTTGTTGAGTGTTAGACCTACTATGGAAGAACAGATTAGAATTGATAGTAGCCATCATAAACTATTCACTGTATGCCAGAACAAGGTGGCTTTGTCACCCATTGATGATAAAAGATATTTACTCGAGGACGGCATTACAAGTTATGCCTACGGACACTTTAAAATAAAAAAATAAAAAAAAGGAAAAAGAGAAAGAAGGAAAAAAAAAAAGGAAAAAAGAAAAAAAAAATAGAAATTGTGGCGGTGTATCCTATACACCGGGTGGAGGTGGGACCACAATTAAAAAAATAATATATTTTTCTAACAGCATCTAATTTATTAAAGAGACATTACTGCATTTGGATAGTTGAAAACAAGTATCTGCTATTGTTTACAAATATTAAAATCCGAGACCGAAAGGATTGAGGAAACACACCCCTCTCATACACCCAATTCACGCGATTCTGCTGTTTTAAAAACTCGCTTTTTTATCACATTTTTGTAAAAAACACACATTTTTGTTGTTTTTTTACGTTTTTGTAACATTTTGTGCAAAAAGTTAATTTTTCCCATTACCACATTTTTAGTGACATTTTTGTAAAAACGCACATTTTTTTGTAAAAAAATTACAAAAGTGCGAAAACCCATGTTAATTCCCATAGAGAAATTGGAATTTTGAAAAAAATCGCAAAAATGTTAATTTTGCCCATTACCACATTTTTTGTTACTTTTTTACGTTTTTGAGACATTTTGTGCAAAAAGTTAATTTTTCCCATTACCACATTTTTGAAAAAAAAATTACAAATCTGTGAAAACCCATGTTAATTCCCATAGAGAAATTAGCATTTTCAAAAAAAAGACGCAAAATGTTAATTTTGCCCATTACCACATTTTTTGTTACTTTTTTACGGTTTTGGAACATTTTAACAAAATGTTAATTTTTGCCATTACCACATTTTTAAAAAAAAATACAAAAGTAGAAAACTTACATTTGCGAAAAAATATAGGAAAAAAAAAAAAACTTGTATTTACGAAATTTTGTTAGTAAAAAACAAAACAAAAAAAAAAGAAAAAACAATATACGTCATAAACTCCACTCTCTTCTGTGACGTCACCTTATGGAACTGTGCTGCCTCACACCGACTTCTGAGAACCCCTATGTTAAAGCATGGGACTTTACCACCGCCTCTGTTGATGCACTCATTTTCTGGCCTCGGAGGGTTCCCCATGTTAAAGTATAGGGATTCACCGCCTCTGAAGTGGCGCAGAACTCTCCCTAATCCCCTACTTACAACGAATTTTATTCTCAAGACCTCTGCGTGATATTTTTCAGTTTCAAGATTTAATTTCAGCAAGAATAACTTGAATAACTATGGAGCAGTTTTAATGACTTTAGTTCCAACTATAAATTTGGCGTCCTCGAAATACCACGTAAAGTGGACGTTTATAATTAAGATATCCATAAAATGAACAATACATATTATATGCATGTTCGCTCGCGATGATTCTTCTTAAAAATCTTATAAGGATATTTAGAATATCAAAATAATTATAAATACTAGTAAATTCCGCTTTACTATAGCCATTTTTTAATGATGTAAGAATATACACTGACGGAAAATAAAACCCCAACACCAAGAAGGAGTTGTGCCAGATAAACGAAATTTCGGAGGCGCGTTTTTGCACATATGAAAGATGGCGTCTAATCAAATTTTGCTCTAGACGAATAAGAGTGCCGCTAGTAGTGCCACTATGATCATGCAAATCACGTGTGCTTTAAATACGTGATGTAAACTTCGTGAGCGTTATTTATCGCCCGGACGTTGTGAGCTAGGTTTGAGTCAAGAATGCCTTTAAGGAGACGAAGAAGGCAGTAACAGCAGCTTAGAGAGTTTGAACGAGGCCGTATAATAGGGCTACAAGAAGGTGGATTTCTTCCGCGATATTACAGAAAGACTTGGGATGTATCCACTGTGTATGATTGTTGGCAGCAGCGGTCACGGGAAGGCACTGTCTCAAGAAGACCGGGGTCACGCACACTGGCCACTACTGAGAGGAAAGACTGCCGTATTCGCCGCATGGCTGTGGCGGATTGTACTGCATCTGCAGCAGCAATTAGAGCTTCTGTTGGCCCCAGAGTGACACAGTGAACTGTAAGAAATCTATTACTTGAAGGACAGCTCCGAGCCAGACGGCCTGTAGGGAGTATAACCCCTAACTCCGAATCACTGCCATCTGCGACGTCACTGGTGTCAAGCTAGAACTCATTGGAGGGCGGAGTGGAGATCTGTTGTATTCTCAGATGAGAGCCGTTTCTGCCTTGGTACCAGTGATGGTCGTATGTTGGTAAGGAGGCCAGGTGAGCGCTTGGAACCAAGCTGTCTGCGGCGTAGACACACTGGACCTACACCAGGAGTTATGGTCTGGATAGCCAATTCCTATGACAGCAGGACACTCTTGTCTTTATCCCAAGCACCTTGACAGCAAATTTGTACATCAGACTAGTGATTTAACCGTTTTGTGCTGCCATTCATGAGCAGTATTCAAGAGGGTGTTTTCCAACAGGATAACGCTTGTCCTCATACCGCTGTTGTAACCCTACGTGCTCTGCAGAGTGTCGACATGTTGCCTTGGACTGCGAGATCACCAGATCTTTCTCCCATCGAGCACGTATGGGACATTATTGGAAGACAAATCCAGCGTCATCTACAACCAGCATTAACAGTTGCTGATTTGACTGACCAAGTGCAACAGGCATGGAACACCATCCCACAAAATGACATACGGCACCTGTACGACACAATGCATGCCCGTTTGCATGCTTGCATTCAAAATCGTGGCGACTACAGCGGTTATTAATGTACCACCATTTCACATTTGAAATTACTTCTTCTCGTGCATACTTTAATCGCGACTTTGAAACTTTAATCAAATAAATATGTTACCTACACAATTGCTTTCCTTAAATTTCATTCCTCTAAGCTAATTTCTTCTTGGTGTTGGGATTTTATTTTCCGCTAGTGTATAAACGACAGTTCTTGCTTTAATGCAACGCTCAGTTATAGGGCATCCACGTCACTGTATTCCTGAGCGCATAGAATTTTACTAACAATAGACGTGGCTGAAAACGTCTCCATAAGTCGCAATACTTCTACCAGAAAAATTCTAAAATCTTTCTTTTAAAGAAAAACAAATCGTTTTCAAATCAGTTATATATGTTTAAACTATAAAAATGCTCAATTTTCAATCAATGAAAATTCCCAAACTAGGAAACTGTCACTCGGATGTGCGAAGCGATTCCCTTTTAAGGCTGGCACAATTTCACTCTTCCCTCATTCACCAGCACGGAATCAAAACTTAAATATTTATGAGAGGAAAAATAAATATACTCTTTAAAATTTTAAATTATTACCTAATTTATTTTTTTCATGAAGCATTAATGGTATATAAAATGTAATAAGCATAAAAGGTATATAAAATGAAGTTCCTGCATATTTTAATGGGAATTGAAATTAACGGCTTTCTCATCATAGTCAAGAGGATGAATTAGTTTGGTAACCCCATTAAAATACATATTTTCACTAGGCTAGCCAATTCCGATGATATAAATATTTTCTTCAGGAAGCAGGCATACATTTTTCAATGTTGCGTTTAATGTGGGAGCCCTTCTGATTCGGGGGTCCAGGGAAGCTGCCCCTCATGCCTTTGCTTATATCTGTCTGTTATCAAATTAGCTTTGAGTGTAGTGCAGTATTAAAAAATTATAGAAGGGGCACATTTTGTGAAGGAAAAAATCTACTGGGGAAAATTCGTTTGCGATCACTTACTGTTACTACTCCACTGCCTCTTACATTCAAGTCAAATGATAATTCCGAATTAAAAGGAAATAACAAAAGAATATCTCGCAAAAATATTCCAGATCAGTGGCAGTTTAATGACACTTCAACCCGTAAGGTCACACACAAGAAAAAGAAACAAAAAGAAACTACAATGCTAATGCAAATAATCCCACAGAGGCCGCTTGCTTCTTGGAGGACTTTTTTATCATTTGCTGAAAGAGAAGGACATCTGTGTTTACATAAAAAAGTAGCACCACCTGATCCCAACTGTGGCTTTCATTGGGACGCCATAGGGATCTCAATGTTTGCGTAATGTGTGGCCTGTTATTGGACACTGCGGGGTGTCCCATTGTCCCACGGTTTGTCCCGCGGGACGGGGGTGGTGAGAGGCATCTATTTGTTCTTTACACGTTCGTTTGACATTCGCTGTTTGTTCTCCTGGTGGATTTGCGGGATTTTTTCCCCCTCTCTTTTGGTCAATTGGTGTTTGTGGATGGTCTTATTGTAGATAGAGGATTCGGGAGTAGGTAGTTGTTTTTTGAGTGGATTTTTGTGGAGAGATATTAGCATTTAAAGGAGTTTTCTCGGTGGGATGTTTTTATTCTCTGATCACGCATTACGCAGTGAATAGAGGGATTCATCTCTTTCTCACAAAACTTAACGTTGAAGGCATATCGTATGGTTTATCCAGCGCAGTAGCATAAAAGAAAAACTTTTCATAGTGAGTGCAAAATATTTTATAAAATATCGTTACTTATTTACAATCGTCAGTTAATTAAAATAATTAATAATTGATAGTAATTTACAAATGAATGAATAGTAATTTAAAAATTAATCAATTTTCATAGCATTATCTCCTATAGAGAAACAATGACCTTATGATATTTCGATACCCAGAGATATTTCGAATTGATGCACTTGTAATTGATACCTACTGTGTATCAATGTAACATCTTTGATACGTATTGCTACGACGTATAGGAATCGTGGGTGCGTTATCAGGACACAAGGAATTTATGATAACTAACACTTTATTTAAGGCACTAGTAAGCGTAAACAGGAACAATATACAGCTAATATTTTTTTGGAAAAATTATACCAGAAAATTTTATTTCAATGATAAGATCAGTTCGGCAAAATAACTTTTCATTAAAGCATTCTTGAAGAACGTATAGCTTGTACTGAAAATGATAGAAATTCAGAAAGTATATTGCATTTCGTAAAATATGGTCTAAATAGCTTGGCTAGATGCACTTTTTTCTACTTTAATCCGTTAGAATTTTTTTTTACGAAAGTCTGTGAATAAGAATTATATTAATATATATTGTGCGATTTACAGATTTTTGGAAATTTTGTTAATTCAGATTAGACTCAGTCAGGTTTGATCCTGATAAAGACATTGTACTATATTTATATTCATCTTAATAATTATCATTATTATTATCAAGACCATTATTAGCATTATGAACTCGAATTGTGCTGTAATTATTTTTAATATACAATGTATATAATAATTGTATAAGATATTTGTGTTTTCTCAGACCCTTCAGAATCCAGAAGACCTCCTTCCTCCCTGGTGATCTAGAAGACTGAATCTTTGTACATTTGTTTCGATCAAGGTACTGAGTCTAATATGGAGCCAGATTTTCGATTTCTTTCCTATGGGCAGACAAAATGAGAAGGGGATCAAAAAGCACTTACACGCCCTCTATAAGACCCCTCTCCTAGCATGTAGAAGGCTAAAATTTTGCCCACTTATAGTATCGGCAGACCATAACGGATTTAAATTTTCGATTTCTCTGTAGAGGATGGATAAAACGAGGGAGGGGGAGTCGAAAAGTCTTTTTAGACTCTTCAGAAGTCCCCCCCCCCCCCCTCCGGTCACAGTAACATTAAACTTATTAAAGAAATTTAACTTTATTTTGTAAGAGTGTTGAATTCCCTGTCTTTTACAGGCTAAAATATAATTATAAATTTATAAATTAGTTTATAATTGTATTTTAGCCTGACGCTAAGCGGTATACATTGTTAAGCAAAATTAAATTTAATAAAAAGAAATTTCAACTTAATTCAGTAAGAGTGCTGAATTCCCTGTCTTTGACAGGCTAAAATAAGAATGAGTATATGAATTAGTTTAAAATTTAATCTTTGAAAACTCCACCTTAAAAATTATGAAACGCAAGATTCAGAAAAAAAAATATATTATCTTGGTTAGAACATTGATTACGTCGATATACGATACAAAATCAATACAATATTTATAACAGTCTTATTAATATAATATTATTATAGCCATTACGCATTTGAAATGTGCTATAATTACTTTTGTATATAATTTTTATATAGTTTGTTAAAATCAAAATTATGCATTAGTTTCAAATTTGACCTTTGTATATTACATCTGAATTATGAAACGCAAGTTTTAAACAATTTGGTTATCTAGATCAAAATATTGATAACGTTGATACGATACAATGTCAATACAATAAGGAACGATATTGGTACAGTTGCAAAACATCACTAAACGATTTACAATACGTGGCATAAACAACATAAGATTGACCATTACTACTGGGTAACTTAGTCTCCAGCGCACTTATTTGAAGTCTGGTGTTCATGCCCTTCCTTGGACATTTTTATCATGAGATGCAATTCATTACGACAGACATGGACATCCGGGCATGAGCAATGTGGAATATTCATATAAGCGAAAAGGAAGTGGAAACCGCTACTTTTCAACTCGAAACCATTTACTATAACAATTCGCAACAATATGAATGTGCGAAGCAACACAACTATCTTTCAGAAACCCAAATAACACACAGTTTGAAACATAATAAAAGTTATTCCCAAATCTAGAAGGAAAATATAGGAATATTAAAAAATGATAATAAATGACCCGAAACACCTCCGACGATTTTTGTGGGAGATAAACGTCATTTTCTCCCTACCCTCCAGGATCGGGGTTCCCAATCTGGGGCCCAATCGGCACTTGTGATGCCACAATCTTAACACTCTAGGTGACTCCGATAAAAGTGGAGCTGCGTGTTCCTAGGTTCGGCTTATCGGCGATGAAACGAGGTGATAGGTATTGCCAAAAGCGCCAACCACCGCTCTATGAATAATCGAGAGTTTGACAGGGTTGTTATGGGAAAAACTTCATCGCCCATTTTGGCTATGTTTAGGACATGATTAAAGATCTTGCTCTCCCTGCACATTTGTATAAGGCATATTTCTCATTCAAGGATAAAAAGATATGGAGTGTTGAAGTCTCAGACCACTAGGCTGACCCAGGAGTTTGCAGCAGCAGTTTGAGTGGCTGGGAGGGAAGATATGGAGTGTGAACCTCCACTCGACTTTCTGGTACATTTTTCACTACATTATTTAACGTGTTTTTATTTTTCACCCTTTGTTATTAAGTTTTTATTTTTCACCCTTTGTTTCCCTTTTGTTACCCCTCCAGAAATGCCGCGGTAACAAAAAGGGATAAATCTTTTCGGTAGTATCGTCTGCGATACAGAACCTAAAAGAGCATGGTTTTTAATTTACTCCCAGAGAGGGGATATAGAGGTTTTGAAAAAAACATTCAGACTCTCCAGATGCCCCTCCATTGACCTCGAGGGCTGAATCTTTGCACTGTAGTTTCGACTATCGTACAGAACCTAACTTAGCCAGATTTTCGATTAACAGCCCTCCCTCCTCAGAAACGGAGAAAATGGGTTTTTAAAAAAGTATTATTAGACCCTTTATTTGGTGAACTAGAAGTCTGAATCTTTGCATACTTATAATATCAACGATCGAACAGAATCTAACGCAATCATATTTTAAGTCTTTCTAAACCACCAAGCATATCTCCGGTAACTTAAAAGACTGGGTACCATACGTTATTAAAGAAATAAATTTTATTAAAAAAATGTTGCAACGTAACAACTGTGCTAATTTGTCTGTCATTGATAAACTTAAATACTTATATCATATATTTCTGTGTACATATTTCATTTTATAGCAAACAATATCAATATTTGAATGGTAGAAAAGAGTGTATTATTTTATGAGCATCCTTCACAAATTACTCTTTTTCTTTCTTATACTAAGTATTGTTCACAAAAAGCACTGTTTTCCCACAAAATTATCAAATTTCAGATTTCTTGAGAGAATTCAGAAATTTACGTCACATTTTGTTCTTTTTTAAGTTTATTTTCAGCATTTTCTAGAATTTATCCAAACTTTCTAATTAAACAATATTCCGTCGAGTTTATTACCAAATATCGCAAAGCCTTTCACTGTCAAGTACATTGCCTGTACATTGACAACATTATACAGTCAATTTTTAATGTCACGTCTAGGGGATATTTATCAGCATGATAAGGCCATACCTATCAAGGCCAGACAATTTCAACAATGCATTCGTGTGCTTCATGCTCTTTTATGGCCAGTTAGGACACAAACTACTCATAAATCGTTTGAAGCAGCTGAAATCATCATTGAGAACGGACTAGTCTAAAAATTATGGAACATCTGACACAATTCGCTACAAAAACACATTAGACTGTTGTTATACTTCATCTCAAACCGTATATCGCCTTGCATCACCGAAACATGTGACTGATATTTTGCCGCTGTTCTGTAATAAAAGTTGCTAAACAATGATAATGTACTCATTTTTAACACCATAGTTGAAAAGTGTTTATGACTTTGTTCATTCTGTCTGCCTGTTCGCACGATAACTCTATGGGACCTAATTTTTCAAACATTTTTGAAGTAAAGTTAAAATTCACAAATTGCTTCGAAAATTTTAGAAAATACTTAAAGTATCCCGTAAAATATATAAAAAAAAATTTCAGCAGAATATGTTCAATAGTTTTTTAAATAAAAATTAAAATAATAATTACATCCATATTATATGAAGAGATCACGTGACCCACTTCAAAATAAAATACGGCATCCATCTTTTTTCCCCAGTGTAAAAATCGTGATTTTTAAAGTTCTTTTACATTTATATTTAGTGTTGCATCCGTTTTAAAACCGCTTTATTTTTGCGTATTTTCTGTTCATTTATATTCTGTGCCAACGCAATTACAATATTTTTGAGTTTAAATGATCATCAAACTTTGATTATTTATACAACAAAGTCTAATTTTAATGGATGCAGAATGTAAATAAGCGATTGTGAGATGAGTTGTATAAGAATTGCTGAATTTTTTTTCACACAAAATTATTTAGCTCTAGAGTTTGGAATAAAAGTAATATGAATGAAATATTCATTGCTTTTACATAGAGCGGCAGACGATTTATATTTCGATGACGTCATTTGAATAAAGTTTATTTTTTTCGATGAAGTTTTAAGTTTTCAAATACAGTAAATTACTGTAGTACTGTAATAATTTATAATATATCAATGCTGAATGTATTGCATTTTAGAGATGTTTAAATAAAATTGTATTTCAGTTAGAAAGTGTTTCATAATCAATGCTTTATGCATGATTGATCTTTCTTGTTTTAATTTTACTTACTTACTGCATGTGTGATGTGTCGCAGCGATAGAACAGGGATACATTTTTTCGGGATGAATTTTTATGTCCCAGAGTGTGTATAGAATGATTATATCGATCAGCAATTCGCTTAAGAGCGTTAACAAGTCCGAAATTGTCAATTAATAGTAGTCAATATAATGTGCTCGTAATTCCAAAGAATAACTATTTAAAGTGTATACGAACTGTTATTTCTTTATTTAGTGGATTCTTCAGCTAACGTATATAATATGCAGTTATTGTAGTGAATAACTATTTTCACTCATTAGCGGAAACATAAACATTGACCACGTTGAGCATTCCTCGCATATTTAATGCCACCTGAGCAGGCAGATCTCTAAATCGACTTTGAGTAATTTTCGCCAACTTGGCGACTCAGCAACCAGTTACGTGATTGCAACCCTGGAGCTGGAAAGTGTTGATTTTATCGCACGCCGTTCACTATTAATGGGGTGTGGGATCTTTGGGAATTAGGGGTGAGAACCAAGATATAAGTTTGGAACGACGTGCCCCCTAACATTTTCTGACACCCCCACCTCCCTCGCCTCTTCGAACGATATCGCCCATTTGAATATCCCACGGCTGATAATTTTTGCTGGACGGGAGAGAAAAAAAAATAATCGGAGATAACAAAGATAAGGCTGCTAAGAGATCAAAATCATTACGAAGAACGGCTCGTCTTTAATTTGCAAAGAGAGGGAAAAAATAATGAATATTTTTCCGAACTTTTTATTTCATTTAATAAGATTGGGCGCAAAAATTTTAGTTTAACTGCTTTGGCCCGGGCTTCGATAACGATTAAAAACGATTCAGATAGCGATTAATGTGTGCCGGTGATTGGAAAAGTTGTTCTCGATAACGACGACGGAGCTTTTTTAATCGTGGAGAAATTTCTGCCGGCCGTTTAGGAGTTGCTTTTATTTTTACAACAGACCATTTGCGGTCAAAGTGGTGAAGGAAAAAAGGAGATTTGAGGAAATCAAAATTGTTTTATAGTTGTTCCAATGTTCAGTATATTTTTTTTTCAATTTTAGAATAACTTTTAATGCATATTTTTTACCATGTTCTTCATCCTTTTCTGTAATGGGAATTGTGAAGGATGTTGAATAAAGAGAGAGATAGATATATTTTTTTAATAAATGGTAAAATATGAAATGAAATGCATTTTTGGGGGGGTATCAGTCCAAACTCGAATTTTGTATATATTCATATTTCATATTGCTTAGAAATTTTTTTTTATCATAATGAACATCAGAATAAAAAAAAATGATCAGCTTTTTTTTTTAAATAATCCATTAAATTTTTTGTGAAGATTCTAAAAAGATATTTTTAAGTTGGCATCAAGCCTGTCACGCTGATGAATTACAAACATTTGGCTGAACGGTATCAATATATGTCATTTTATGAGCCTTTATAACGCAATTCAAATTATTATTTTTCAGCATTATTTTAAAGTATAATTAAAATTATTATGTATAATTAATTAATAATTAATTAAAATATAATTATTTTCCAGCAATTCTAATTTAAAGTACAGTTAAAATATAATTGTAGTGTTATTCCATACTATTATATTACTTTTCTTATATACTAGTATAATATATAAGGAAAGTATTGTGACGTCATTTGGTGACATCATTCTCGTGAATCTAGCTCGTTCCATTCATGAAAAAAGATACTTTGAGCAATACTTTTGCATTTGAACGCCAATTGTCATTTATCTGCTGTAAGAATAACTTATTTCTACGTCCATAAAGCTTGGCGAAATTTTGGCGACGAATTTGGTAGAATGTCGCCAACTTGGGGAATCTTTTAAATGTTGCTAAATTAGCGAAAAACTCGCTCAATGGATAAAAATGACGCTAAATCAATGAAAATGACGACTCATTGACGAAGATTCAATATCTTGGGAAGAATATAAATATCTACTATAAAAATAATCTATTCTTTTTTTACTGTAAAAGTAGTAAATTCATTGCATTATATAAGGAAAGTCATGTGCTGCCCACATCAGATTTTTTAAATCATGATACCCATTTTATAATTAGTATCACATGAATACATATTGCATTATAGATTCACTCAATTTAGCCGAATTCGGTATATATATATACAAAGTTTTTTTTTCCCCAACATTTTGGTATGAACACGTCAAAAACAGGTATGTGCAGCACAGTTCAACTAACGCTTTTTACTAATTGTATTAGTTTAATTAGCAGATCAGTTTATTTCCGATATTTGATTCGACAGGGTTTATTATATTGATTACTAGAACGAATCATCCGACAATGTCGGAGTCCTAAATAAGTACCGGTTGTACTTAAATTATACAGATACAGTTAACACCATACTCAAATTCAAATTGTCTGTATTGAAATAAAATCATTCTCACGATGCAAATAAAATCTCCAAATCACAGAATAAGAATCACTCCATTTGACCGGTCATGAAAACGCGAAAGCTCTCGATCTATGATCACACATCAGGACGCTTACTGCCCGATTCCAAGAACACATCCATTACGCGCTTGTGCAAAGGGACAGCATTATCTCCCTTCTATAGGCATGGATAGCTTCAGTAGGCCGAATAACTTTAATCGAAAAATGACTCTCACGGAAGAAAATGATTCGAAAATTTTAAGAGTCCGCTCGCTTAAAAAAAATTTAAAATAATAATTAGCAGATAGCTTCAGCAAATTAATTTGCGGAACATTGTGTAATATTTAAAGGTGATGGTGCTAGATTATCGCAATTTTAAAATAGGGAATGCTTTAAACACACGAAAAGTATATATTATTTTAAAATTTACGAAAATGCGTCTATTAATCGTATGGATTCCGTTCAAACTTTGTTTGAAAGAGAATTTTTTTTTATCTTTCTGATGCTGTCAAGATTGGAATGAGCCTTGCTGCCCCGACCGGGAATCGAACCCTGAATCTCCGAACTGGCCAGCTAACGCTCTACCGTTGAACTACTGGGACGAAATTGCAAGCTCTTATTTTCGAAGCGGACTCTGCATTCTCCACCTTCTAATGTCAGATTGGCGTGCAGCTGACTGTCCTGCTATTTTTACCACAGGTTAGCCTCCTGATAGTACTATTTTTACCCAGGTGAGTATCCTACGTGGTCGTTATCCTCTCAATTTGAAATCGGTGCTCAATCTTCCAGAGTCCACTGAATCCATGCTAGGCTCATTTTCAGACTTCCGACATCTTTGCACTAACCTACAAGATAGGCAGATTTAATCAGGCGCTATTGTAAAGGGCATTTTTGCCCCAACCGGGAATCGAACCCTGGATCTCCGAACTGGCCAGCCGTCGCTCTACCGCTGAGCTACTGGGACGAAATAGCAAGCTCTTATTGCCGAAGTGGACTCTGCATTCTCCACCCTCTAACGTTAGATTGGCGGGTAACTGACAATCAGACTGATCACCTCCTACTATTTTTACCTCAGGTTAGCCTCCTGCTTGGTCATTATTGAATTGAATCATCAATTTGAAATCGGAGCTCAATCTTCCAGAGTCACTGAATCCGTACTAGTCGTACTAGGGTCACTTTCAGACCTCCGACATCTTTGCATTAACCTACAGGGTTGATATGTTCGGGCGCCATTGTAAAGAACTTTGTTGCCCCAACCGGGACTCGAATCCTGGATCTCCGAACTGGCCAGCAGACGTTCTACCGTTGAGCTAGTGGAACGAAATTTCAAGCTCTTATTGTCGAAGTGAACTCTGCAAGATGTAAACTCTGTGATAATATTTTTAAACAGCCGATTTGAGTGAATATCCCTCAAAAGAGGGCAAAATCATGCAAAAACATAATATATATATATATTGAAAGAAACTAATTCGAAAATAAAAATAATAACGTCTGAAGTACCTGTGGACCAAATTTCTTGGCCGTTGGACATTTAAAATTTCCCGGTACAGATTGCACACACACGGACCCCCCCTCACTCACACACACACGCACGCACGCACGCACGCACATAGACAGACAGACATATGCATTAAGAAGAACTTATTAGAAAGTAGAAAGATTTTATAAAGATGTAAGGATTTATTATTTTCTGATAATCATTTCAATAAATATGCTTAAAAAGTTTATTGTATCACTATCTATTTTAGTCTTATACATTTATTTTTATTATGCGATTAACATTTCCTTTTATAAACAACTCTATTGGGGAATTTATAAAAAAAATGTATGCATTGCGACTTTTGATATAGGGAATTTTAATCAACGGAATGTTCTTATATAGAGAACTGCATGTACTTGCAATGCTACAAAAAGTGGCGAAATTTTGTTGTAGAAAATTAATATTTAAAATTAATGGTGGCAACAATTTTGTTATACTATTGTTTTTATTTTTTTTAATTTTGCCTTGAAAAATCTATTTTTTCAAGGCTGGTTATATATATTGCACAGATAATTACTGGTATGTGTTCAGCATCAAATCAGCAGGAGGGGGTAGCGTGGTTTACTAAGAATTTTCACTTACGGGATCTTTTTCCCTTCCCGTTCAAATTTTTTCCTTAAAACATATATTTATCAGGATTGGTCATAAACAGAGCTTAGATAATGATTGATATGGATCGAATTCTGTAGGAGGAATTAGGAACTCACCAAGGATTTCCACATTTGGTTCTGGCGATGGCACTCCCTATTCAAAAATGTATTATATTGATTAATTTATATTGATTAATTATGGTACTGGCGAATTTACGATTATTAACCTTTAGCTATGTCGTAAAAATTCTTATTTATAAAAAATATTCTGGGTATGTTAGATGTATGAAAGTAAAATTAAGAAACATAATTCAGCTCTCAAGGGTTCTCGTCATCAAAATAGTGGAACTTTTTTGGAAAATAGCCTACTCCCTGATGAACAAAGATGTTTTTCGTTAGTTATTGAAATTCGTTATATTCCTTGATAAATCCAAAATTTTCAATGAGCCTCCATGTTATTCATCTTTCCCTTCTGCATATAGTATAACCTTATTTACTTCAATACGAACCACATCTGCCATACTCTGAATGTTATTATCATTTTTCATATTTCATCTTATCCAATAGCATCTGACTTCTAAGAGGGCATAAGCCAGAGAAGTTTATTGCTTCCAATCATAACATATTCGATCCCATTTTAAGAATAAGGTGTTTAGAAAGGGAAGGGCAGATGCTGTCATACACTGATTGAAAAAGAAAATTTTTACTCGGAAGAATATTTTTTGCCATCTTGTTATACCATCTTCATCCCATCCCAGATGTGAATTATAAATGAGAGAGATAGAAAACATACACACGCAAAAGTCTGGACAGATGTTGAAAACCACTTTGGGTTTGAGATGTTAAATATGTAGAATATTAAGTATAGGAATAATACCGGGCTTGTGAGTCTCAACTCTCAATGTCTCATACATTCATATTCCATAGTCTTTAGTTCTACTTATATTACAGTCATTATCAGAAAGAAAAAATGTATCTCTTTCAGATTTTGTCCGTAAATTGTTCTTTTAAAATATTTCATAACATTTAAAAGTTCATTTTTAAAGTTGGCAGTAGCCAAGTGCCACCGATGGATGATTTAGCTTATCTGTGTTAATATGAACGATTCTGATACCATTAACATCCATAACATATCTCAAATCATCCATTTCTTCTATTTACTATATACTACAATCATTGCGAAAAAAATTATCATTGTTTTCAGTAGAAAATGATTCCGTGAAAATATAAAAATTTGAATACTTCGAGTTCAAATCATGATAATTACAAATAATTCTATTTAGTTTTGGTTTGTCACATTTTATATATCTATACATAAAGTTTTATAGTGGTAGGTGCATTTAATCTTGAGTTATAGTGTTAACACCCATCTTTCAAAAAGTATTAGAAATGATTACATATCTTATAAATATTATAAATATCAAATATTTAGGCACGTAGAACGTGATTTAACATTCATGAAATAGAGGATGAGGTGCCAGGCAGATTATCCTCTATTTTTGTCAAAATTGCAAGTGAAATACAAATAGAGATAAATAAACAAGGATTTATAATGTGAAATATTCCGGGGGTTGCTTTAAAATGCTTACATTGCAAATAAACTTTGAAGTCTTATCAGAGGAACAAAATAATCACTGAGAACAGTTTAAGATAAAACAGTTAATAATTTTTGTCTTTTTAATATCACGGATACTGTTTGATAAGATTCTTCTTTTAACACATTTAAAGAACCCCGGAACGTTTTACCTTATGAATATTGTGTATTTATCTCTATTGGGATTTCATTTGCAATTTTGACCCCGTTCAAAAATTTTTGCTTGGCGTCTTATCCTCGATTCCATATATGTTAAAATCACTATCTGTGTACATAAATAAAATATTTAATGTTTTGTTAATTTTGTTTTCCTGCATGGCTTTTGGTATTTTATATTTAATTTCATAAGTTATGTTTATCTTATACTTCTTCTTATAATATGAAATTTCTTTTCGTCGATTGGTTTTTTGTTTTATGCAAATTTAACTTGTGAGTCGGTTGTATTTAAAATCTCTAGTGCACTTTGTACTTGTCATTTTCTCCTGATAACAGACGTTCGAAAACACTAAGGTAAATTCATATAATTTTTACGTCCTATATGTTGCAAATAAACTTTTATTTAAAAGTTTTTATTATACTTGTACTTTTCTCTTTCGGGCGTGACGCCAATTTTAGTTATTTTACCATAAACTTAACAACACCTGTATTAAAATAAAAACAAAATTTGACCGAGATCTCATGATTCTGGTACTATATACCTTAATCATGTCTACCGATTTTCAAATGAACCGGTTAAAATCTGTATAAGGAGAGACGCAGTTGAGACACAGTTTCTGAAAATGATTTTCATATTTAAATGCAATGAATACATATCTTCAGATAATAACTTTAAGATCTTACATAATAAAGGAAAATGTCTGTGTGTGTGTGGTTTGTAAGGGAAATGAAAGCGTCGTACAGCCATGAAATTTAGTCCACAGACTTCAGAACCCGAATAGGTACATCTGGGCATTATTTTATTATTTTCATTTTTATATATAATTTCGAGTTAGTATTTTAGTTATTTTATGTCTTGACCCAAATTACAACGACTGTGGGCAATATTTACACATATTGGTTCCTTAGTGACCAAAAATATTATCATAGAGTTTCCATTGTGGCACTATCGTAAAGACCGAAAAATTATTTTTCAAGCGAACTTTAAACGAAATCTATACGATTAGTAGACAAATTTTTGTGAAGTTTGAAAAAAACTATATAAGTTTTAAATGTGTTTAAAACGTCCCCGATATTTATATTGAGATATAAAACAACTGACGGACAATCCAATGTGTATAATTTAACCGCAGCTCTTCTAAATATCACAGACTGTTTCAACTCAAAAAAATAATTGTATGAAATCATCCGTTTATTAATTATAATTTATAAAAGCGATCAGAGTCTTCACATTTTTGAGTCCGGGTGATTCGTTCTACTTTATAACATAAACCAATCCCCCGTGTTGAAATATATTATTTTTATATTCTACCTTATACCCAATAATTTCGTTACACAAAAGTTATATGCGTCAATTCCAACAAAATTGAATCGATTCAAATAAGAGCAAATGTGTTTAGTAAAGGGAAATGCAGATGCGTCAGCTCTTGACACGAAAAATATTTCAGCAAGACACATTTCTCTTCTGACATCTTTGCATACGCAGCAGGGGGCTCTGTAAACACATGCCAAAATATGATATATTCACTACAAAGCAAGGCACCAACCCACGTTTTGATGTGAATAACATACACATGGTTGTGGTATCTCTGGCTGAAATCGGAGAGTTACGAAAAATGTAAACGTTTTGAACGTTTATACATCCGAACATTATAAATATGCAAACAATTTTTACTTGTTTGGTCGGAAGTAAGGTTCTACTTATGAATATATAAAAGTAATTTCAATATTTTAATATTTTGAACTTTCTCTTTTGGAAAAATATAAAACAGTTTTTGTCAGAGTGAGTTTTTACTTCACTACTGTAACAACTGTACAAACTAGATATAAAATTATACTAACTAGATATAAATTTAAGCAAAAAAAAAATTGTTTAGAAGGAAATCTAGTTTCTAGATTAATAATTCGTTTTCACAAAACTCTTATAGTTTTCGAGGAATCGTCTAGTCAAGTTCAAGACGATTGAAAATTATTGTTTCCCAAGTTTGCAATCTTTAAAAATAAAAGTGCTGTTTTGGAACTATATAAAGTAATTTGTAGCTCTTTAACAGTATTACACGGATAAAAAATTGGATTTAGGATCAGATTATTCGTTTTTGAAATAGAGTGGTTATAATTTTAATATTTTAAACTGCTTATATGTCTAAAAAAGATAAACAAAGAAAACAAAACACAAAGATAGATGCTTGTCACGCAAAATCAATTTGGCTCCATCGAACTGGAGCCACTGCCGATATTTTTCACATATTAATATTATTTTGGCGCAATTTAAAGATTTTACTTTAACTAGAACACTATGCTCGACGACCTTTGATTACTTTATAGTACATAAAATATGTAAAGGGAATGTATTGTGCTGGGGTCAAATATGCCTTTCGGATTTGGAAGGATTTACGTTTTGAGTTTACACAGACAGAAAGGCACACATACATTTTTGCAGTTATGTATGTGTGCCCATCTATCTGTGAATCCATTTATGGATCTATATGTATTTACGATATCATTCAAACAAATTGATAAAATCCAATGAAATTCGGCATGATTATTTCGATTGATGGCCGTTAGAAGTCAGACTAAACGGACCACGAGATGATAATTCTTCGAACATTATTTTTCGGAAATTGAAAAAAATAAAAAAAAACGGTATAAAAACATAATTACGTATAAAAATATGACGAAAATATATATTTAATATGGTATATTTAACATGGTATTTAATTTAAGATAATTTCATCAATTCTAAGAAGGTAACATGCACCTTTTTCGAGATATTTTCTGCTTTTGATCTAAAATGGAAAGTTACCTAAAAAATACAAATAATCTTAATATTATCAAGTGAGTTTGTAAATACTTTTTACCCTCAATGAATAGGCATCATTATTTAAAAATTAATACGAGCCCTTCTCGAGACATTACATGCCAAATAAATCGAACAAATAGAATAAAATTTGTTAGTTACGATTTTTTCAACTAATAAATGCCTGAAGTCTATTGATTATATCGGGAGTCCAAACTAGAGTACTATCTTTATTTCTTTTTAAACATTATTTCGAAAATTAAAAATAAAAAGTATAAAACTTAATTATGTTGAAATGTGTTGTGAAAATAGCCACGGGCATCCATAAAGGAAGGAAAAGGGGGCATGTGCACTCCCTGGACTTTTAAGGTCACAAAAGTCGACATCAGGCTATTCGATGGTGTACTAAGTTTGCCCCCTCCTTGAAAAAGTTCTATGGGTGTACGTGAACAAAATAGCCATTTTACATGCAATTTATTTAGTAGAGAACGACATAACTTACAGAACGATTACCTGCATAGATCTTAAAATATTGAACGTTTTGGGTCTAAAATGGAGAAAATATCTTTTAAAATGTAAATATTTTTACTATTATCAAATGACTGAATGCTTTGTGAGTAATTTGAATTAAAAATAAAAGGACATCATTAATTAATAGTTATCATGAGAACCGTTCTCAAGATATTTGGGAATTTTACTTTTCCACATGGAGCGCGATATCTCCTGAATTAACCAAGGGAATGACACCAAATTTTTTATTCTTATTTTATTCGGTAACAGCAATAAGTATGTTGATTTTCTGCGAAGCCTTATAATGAGATAGCTCTAGTTCGTGCTATTGTTTTCCCCACAAAAATAATGGATACTTTATGGAATTTGCAAGCTAATAATAAATATTAGACACCATTGTAGAGGAATGATCACTAAATGTTCTTGACGTATTATAGATTTGACTTTTACACAGCGAGCGAGATATTGCTGGAAGGAATCAGGCCACGTTATTAAAATTCCATATGCTTGTTTTAATTGGTAACAGCAATAATCCAATTAATTTTAGATGATAATCAGGATAATCTAGATAATAATCAGGCTATTACTTTCCCACAACGCACATTTAATACAATTCGTACACTTATTTTAATTGGTAACAATATTATCTCTCTATTTAATCTAGATAATCTTAAGATTATCTCATCTAAATAATCTTACCAATCTATTTCATCTAGATAATTATCTGGTTATTATTTTCCCACAACGCACATGCAATACAATTTTTATGATTATTTTAATTAGTAACAGCAATAAGCAAATACTTTTTCATCTAGATCTGGTTATTGCTATCCCACAACGCGCATTTAATACATTACGTATGCATATTTTGAATACTAACACCAATAAGCCAATTGACTTTCATCTAGATAATAATCTGGCAATTGCTTTCCTTCAACGTACATTCAATACTACTTATTACTTTCCTTATATACATAATGTATAAGGAAAGTATTATGACGGGGTCGAAAATTCGAATTCGAGTTTTCGACGGGAGAGCACGTTTCAAGCATCCCTGATCACGAATCAAACATTTTTGAAGTGATGTCTGTGTGTGTGTATGTGTGTGTGTGTGTGTGTGTGTGTGTGAAAGTATGTGTGTGTGTGTGTGTGTGTGTGTCAGTGAGTCTGTGGAGACGATAACTGATGAACGAATGGACCGATTCGAACCAAATTTGGTACAAAAATCACAATCCGTAAACACTGGAAGCCTATTGTTTTTATACGTAATCGAATGTTCAGAACCCCCCTAAATTTTCGAATGAAATTTTGAAAAAATCGTCAAAAAATCAAAACCGCTAATAAAGTTACGCAAATAGACATTTCTTATGTAATTTTTCATTAGAAAACGATTGGCATAAATTTTAGAACGCTAACATGAACCGTTCTCGAGATATTATACATTTTTAAAAAAAATTATGAAAAAGTCACATAAAAAAAAAAAAATTCCTATTGAGAAACATGTTCACTTTTCATATGTAATACCATGCGATAAATTGAGTGACATCATTCTCGTGGATCTAGCTCGTTCCATTCATGAAAAAATATACTTTGAATAATACTTTTGTATTTGAACGCCAATAGTCATTTATCTGCTGTAAGAATAACTTTTTTCTTAGTGCATAACGCTTGGCGAGATTTTGGCGACGAATTTGGTGGAATATCGCCAACTTGGCGACTTTTTTTAAATGTTGCCAAATTAATGAAAATCTCGCCAAATGGATAAAAATGATGCTGAATCAATGAAAATGACGACTAATTGTCGAAAATTCAATATCTTGGAAAGAATATTAGTATCGACTATAAGAAAAACCTATTTTTTTACTGTGAAAGTAGTAAATTCATTGGGATATATAAGGAAAGTCATGTGTTGCCCACATCAGATTTTTTTCATTGTTAACAGATATATTTTCATCTAGATAATAATCTGGTTATTGTTTTCCTACAACACACAGGCATTGCATTTCGTATCAATTGATAACAACAATAAGCCAATTGATTTCCATCTAGATAATAATCTGGTTATTGCTTTTACTTAACATCAAAATTAGTGTATTAGTGTGGAAGGAATACCATGAACTGATGTCATGTATTGATACAACATATTATTTTTGATAGAGAAGTCCATTAATAGTTCTTTTCATCTCTCTCTCTTTTTTTTTTTTTTTTTTAGAAATTCCTCTTCTTAATCAGCATTTAGCCAATTTCTTTTACATCTTTTTGTCTTCAAATATCGTCTTCACCTGCTTTATTGTTCTTTCTTTCCCATCTTGGAATCGAATTTGTACGTAGAGGATGCTCTATTTTTGAGAAACCTCCTGATAATTTGATGAGAAAGCCTTTGTCTTTCGATAGTTAGTACCTGACAAATGGTAGCTAGGAGGTTTGAGTCTAGTTGAATATGAGGAGAGAATATTGACTCAAGGACAAGGGTTAGAGAAGTGCCCAAGAGAGGATAAACTCCCCCCTTTAAACTTCGTAAGGAAATAAGAAGATTACACACACACACGCGCGTGAGTGAGTGAGAGTGGGAGAGAGGAGAGCGAATGAGAGTGGGAGAGAGAAGAGCGAATGAGAGAGAGGAGAGCGAGTCAGAGAGAGGAGAGCGAATGAGAGAGAGGAGAGCGAATGAGAGAGAGGAGAGCGAATGAGAGAGAGGAGAGCGAATGAGAGAGAGGAGAGCGAATGAGGGAGAGGAGAGCGAGTGGGAGAGAAGAGAGAGAGAGAGTATATATTTCATAAAATGATAGAGTTTTATCTAAATGGTGCTTGGAAGGGGGACGACGGCCGAAGTCCTGACCGTCTCCAAATCTTCAGAATGGAAAAACTAAGACCCAAGCAGGTACCTAGCAGAGTTAGAGAAGGATAGGAAGAGGAAGATGTGAGCCCCTGAGTAAAAGTGATGAATGAGATGGATAGGGTAGAGAGAATATTGAGTTTCACATCACTTGTAAATAATGATCCAGATCTTGATTTGTTTTCATAAAATGTTTTTTTAAATAATTATTTGAGTCAACATCCTATTACAGGTAACAAATAGAACGTGGAGAAGAGTATAGTATTTTCTTATTTTCTGCATACGTTGCTGATTTATTTCTTTAACATTATAAATATTCTGTCCAGAAAACAATTCATATCTGTATACAAAACTCATACTAAAATCATTTCTCTGTCTATTGACTTTGATTCAATATCATCAAATAGACTGAAATTTGACGCTTTAGGTGAACATGTTAGCATGTCAATACATCACTGTTACAACGTTTAGAGCTCAAGAATAGCATGAGTTAGTTGCAAGAGAATAAGCAAATTGCTGCATAATAACACTCTCACTTAATCATTTCTGATATACTGAATTTTTTTTTATATATATTTTACAAACTATTTAGAAAAAAATGTCGAAAACAAGTCATAGGATCATTTTAAAAATAGTTATATATTTTTAGTTTTCACTGTCTGTCTCAAAAGTTTACTCACAGAATAAAGATGCTCATAAAATTAAAAGGAAAAATATGAAATAAAATTTAACACAAAATAATCAAAATGTAATCGAAATGAAATAAAATAAACCCATTTTATTGTGTACAACACTAAAAATGTGTTAAAAATTACATGTTTTGAAAAGTTTGATGAAAAAACACTGTCTCAGAAGTTTAAGCACTTTATGTAAAATTTTTCAAAAGCGTGATGATGACGATGCAATGATGTTCCTCCTGAATGGTAGGAAAGCACATAGATAACTTCTGCTCGTGAATCAAAATGCCGAAGTCTTTGGAGTTTAAGAAAGGGGCGATTTCAAGGATTTTAAAGTTAAAATCTGAAGGTAAGATTGTTCGTGAAATTGCTATTACTTTAAGAACAAACGCAGCAGGCAAACCTTATATACGTTAATACTACCGTCTTAATACTTAACATCGTGTGATAGGGTAACATATATTGTTCTTCTCTCAGTTCTACAACGACCATGTTTAGATTTTGCTACTTGTTAGTTCACGAATGAACTCGAAAGGTCGCTAGTACACAATGTTATTTGTTTTGTAAAACAGCTAGGATCGCACTTGCTTCGACGCTACAAAATGTTTCTTTCTGATCAAGGATTTCAATTTTGCATTAATGAAAGTTGGTGCCTTTTAAAATTCCAGAGCCACAGCCGTTGTCTATTTTAGTAAAAAAGAGTTTTTAACATTCTTATTAAACATCGACGGAGTATTGTTGAAATATGACTTCTGTATGTTTCTCTATTCCTCGAAATGTACATTACACAAATGGTGCATCATAGTAACGTGTCTTTACCATATTATTGCTTTTTTCTTATTACTGCATAAAAAAAACAGGAAATATATTTAGCATCAGCACAATATGTCTTTGAATATTTGCAATTTCTTCTATTTCAAACCTTAAAATTATCCAAGAAACAGCTGAACATAAAATGTATTTTCGAATGAAGATGGTGCATATTGTACATAAAATTGTTCCAGCATATATGTATATTATATGTGAAGGATTATTTTGTATAAGAAAACTTATGTGAAGACACAAGCCTCTTCGTCTATGAACAACAGTTGAATATATTCACATCTAGATTTTTGTTAATCAAACTTATAGTGGTTAAGAGTAACGATAAACGTGAGATCTTTCCTTGGCAATTTTCCAGATGTCATCCTCTCCTCATATTATCCTATTGATACTGCTTCAATAGTTTACCTCCTCTAGTCCCATAATGGATATATCACTTCCATGAGCATCTGATGAAATGCCCATCGTCCCTGTGTCCAGTTAATGATGCCCGTATCTAGCAGATAATGTTGATGATCACCAGGAGAAGGGCCTGACCATTGGTCTATACAAGTATCAGCTAATTGTCCAGCTATTGTAACAGATTCTAATATATTTAGTATAGGTGTATATTGAAAAAAATCCATAGAGGTCGTAAGCAGGCAAGAATGTTCGATTGGAGAAGAATTGGTTTAATAAACTGTTCCAATGATTTCGTTCCATTTAAATTAATGCGGTTTATACGGCTTAAGAAAAATGATAGGAAATTCATTTTTTCTATAACTTTTGTTTTTCTACGTAGTATGTGTATAAGGGCAATATTCTGAAAAAAGTCGATAACTCCAAATAGATTTTTCCACGAACTTATGTGTTTTTAGTAACATACGATTAGAGTGTTTTAATAGAATGTGGTGAATGTGGATACAATAGCTATGAAACAAATTGAACAAGTCTAACAAAATTTGGCACAATTAATACAATCAGTGAATAAAAAATATATTAGTTTCGAGTGAAATGGTATCACATCAAGGCATCACTTTGACAAACATTATTTAAATACAATAACCCGTCTCATAAGTTTAAGCACAACTGGAAAATGGGAATTACTAGAGCAAAATGCAAAATAAATCAAAGTGGCATTATTCGTTCATTAGATACTGCAAATCCTTTTATATAATCCATATCAAAATGTATAAATATTTTTTTTTATCATGACTTTTATACAAAATCAAAAAAATAGCCAAATAACCGGTTATAGACTGTCTCAAAAGTTTAAGCACAGTACAAAAAAAATTCTGGTATAAAACAGACATAATGAAGTTACTTATTGATAATATATCCGGAATTTCGTATCACTTCAAACAAACATGTTTCCATCGACAAAATCAATTTTTAAAATTTTTCTGGTTGCAGGGAGTACCATGCTTCCCCAAAAGCCAATATAATTTTCTTAACATAGTCATATTGCTTTCCATTGTGTTGTAAATTTGACGGGTTAATATACCCCAGACATTCTCAATAAGGTTCAAGTCTGGAATCAGAGATGGCCAGTCCAAAACTCGAATGTTTTGCTCTGAAAGCCATTATTTGGTAGAACTGGAGGTGTGTATGAATGCATTGTCGTGCTACAATTCCCATTCAGACCCACCAAGAAGCTTGCCGAATGGAAGCAAATATTGCTAAGTGTTTCTTGATACTTCATTGAATTCTGTCTACCTTAGACAATGGCAAAGGAGGTCGGACCATTAAAACCAAATGCTCCCCCAAACCATAACAGATTTACCACGCTGTTGTCTGCTGAACAGGGTTCTTTCCTCTTTCTTTCCTAAGGTCGTGTCAATAAGAGTTTCAGCCATTAGGGTCATCCAAATTACATTTTTTTCTCGTCGTTAAATATTACTAAGATCCATTTTGTCTCTAAGACATGTACTTTCGAGCCTACTCCATTCTGTCCTAATGACGCGGTTTTGAACATGGTTTTCAAGCCATTTTCTTCTGAACAATGTTGCTGCATTCTCGGATACGTCTATGCATTGTGTCCTATGATATCCTTACGCCGAAGTTATTTTTTAGTTGACGTAAGGACATGATTTGTGTTGACACCAATATCTGAATCCGTCAATCTGTCTGCACACTCGTTACACGAGGCCGTCCACATCTTGGTTTTCTATCGAAATGATAGTCCCTGGTAAGTACTTGATATATACCACGCTTTGATCGATTTAAGCCACTTGGAAGAGTTTCCTGAAAACGGATGTAACTCTGAGCGCGATATAACCAAATGCCATCTTTCGTTAGAGCAGTATCGTTACCAGAATACGAGCAGCAGCTTGACGTGCTTATACTTGAACTACTTGCTGATATTTTGTGAACTTGGCTGTTGTAGAAATGAGAGAGTGACAGATGTCCCCCGCTGATCCGCAGGGCTATGCCATTGTTGGCGTATCAGATTGCCTGCCGTGCTCGTTCTTGAACTGCTTGATGGCTTTATTCAGATATGATAGTTGAGGAGATTAGACTAAAACAGTCGATATTCCCTGCTGTTCTACATGATAGTATTATTATCGTTGTACTTCCAGGATAAAAAACTGTACTTGTCTACCAAATGCTTGGTAGAATTAGCTGTTCTGTATTTTCTGGTCGTAGAAGTGAGAGCAAGATATTGATAATCACACACACACACATTATTATTGTGCGACTACCAAACAGAAGTGCGGACCCGACCTACCTCTCGGTTTACGGGTTTAGTTCCGCAACTATTGTACGACTGGTCTATCTGTCGTATTTAGCCTTGAACTACTTGGCAGCATTATCTGTATGAACTTGATGGTTGTAGCAAACAAAATACAATCGCAGACATATTACCATTATACGGTAATGATTATCTTACTGCCAGGCTTGTTCTTGAATTACTTCGGTACATTCTCTGCATTTCGTGCATATAGGAATAACAGCTGGGATAACAAATGCTTCCTGTTATTTTTCAGCAATCGTATGATCGACTTGATACTTGTATTTTATTTCTTGTTTTACCCATGACAGATTTTACAAACAGTCAATACGTTCGCTTACTGTTATTTTTTCGATTTCAATGAATGATAGATATTGTCATAAAATTTTGGTTAATTCGTCAATGCTCCGTTAATGTAATTTTCGGTTTACGAGGTTTTATTTTGAATGAATAAGTAATACACAAGATAGGAACACCACTTGCTTTTGTATATCCAGTAGAAAATTGATTGCTATTTAGTTTTATGTATAAATTAAAAAGTAAATTAATTAATCAACTTATTCTATGCTAGATTAAACCATTTGGAAATTCTTATCGTTTATTTAAATTTTGGTGAATCATTTGTCGATGTCATTTAAAACAATGACAATTTACCAAATAATAAAAAAAGGTTTTTTCAAAATCTGAAAATTCGATATTAAGAAAAAACTTAAGCACAAAAAAATAAACAATGCAACATGTAATTGTTTTGAGGATAAGTTGGAAGCCTTTTCTTCAGTGCAAGAAACACCAAAAGTCCCTAAATTAAAAAACAAAATGGGTATTTATTTGTTAAGGGAAAATGACGAATTTTAGTATATTTCGTCTTATTGACTTCGGGTTTGTTGGTCTGCTTTGTACTGAAAAATGGGGTTTAACGTATCCCTGAAATAACTTTATGCTACATTGTTTAATAATTTGCGCTTCCTTGCGTTGTTTAATTTTCCACTTATCACTTGGAAAAGTTACATATGATAGTCACTTAAGTTTTGTTTTTCTCCTTTTCAGAATATATGAACGATGACCTAAATGAAACAAAATTATTCATTAAACCCATCTCTATCCAATCCAAATCAATCCGGCATCCTCATCCATAGATGACCGGACATATCCTCCTACTTGCACTAAATCTCTCCGAGTCGGTCATAATAGACGGACAATTAGCCACTACTTGGGTTGACCAGTGGTCTGATCTTCCCTTGGTCGATTATCTCCATGCCTTGCTGGCTATTGGCATCATTAGCTGGACAGCGGGGCGCTGTGGTCACTTCATCAGATGACCATTGAGGTGAAATGTGCATTATGAAACTGGAGGGGGGATCAGTAGTTGAGGAAGGAAAGGATACAATAAAATGATCAGTGGCGTGCATATCAGAGGAATTAATGTACACTTGTCCCTGTTCATTGATACGTCATGTATATTTAGCTTGGCCAATGAAGATATTTCAATGCAAATTAATGTGTTCAATTATTGATATTTTTCGATGTCTGTTAATAATAGTGTTAGATGTTGCTACCGATTTTAGGTTAATTTATCAATGCTCGGAAGACGTAATTTTAATTGATATTTTTTTAGAACTAACCTATTACATCTTTTCCAACTTACACTATTTTCATAATTTTGCCAATATTTTGGCTGTATTATATTGTCTCTAATGCTTCTTTTTCAATTTCATTTTAGTATCAGAACTCGGCCTTTGTTTCCCGATTCTAGCCTGGAGGGGGAATAGAGGAAAGAAAATAAATAGATTTGACGAAATGATCGACAAGATATTTTTGATTTGATTAGATTTGAAATGCTTTTACGCCGTCCTCTGATGCTCAGATTTAGTTGTCTGATCTCCCCCCCCCCCTCCTATTTTTCGTTGGCACTTCTATATAGTGTTCTACTTGCTATAGTTTCTTTATACCTGACCAAGGAACTAGCGATATCCTCGAACTGATTGTTATATAAATTTCCGTATCAGCTTTTATTAAGAAAGACGAAATGGATTATATTTCATAAATTTCCGTCACTCAAAACAACGCCAATTAGCATAATTGAAAGTGAAGTTCATTGGAAACGAAGATTTCAATGCAATTTTAAATATGGATTTTTATATATTAAGGGTGGGTGGGGGTACTGTTCTGGTCCCCCACACCTGTTCGCTGCGGTCAAAATATCTGGATTGCAATGTATCCACACGAAAGAAAAAACAAGACAATAATCATATTATCTGCTTTAAAGATTTGTATAAGATTTGCCAGTTTCACAAATTTGTCGAATCTCTGCGAATCATGTTGAGCAATATTAGGAACATGATGTCTAAATATATGTTTCCTATCTCTCGAAATATCACGTCAAGTACTCTTTAATAATTAGCAGTTATTTCAATGATTATTTCATTGTGAAATGTATTATGTTCGCATGCTATGATTTTCTTACATTGTGTGAATGTAGCTCATGAATGTTCTTTATGCTTGTCCGAATATTCCTCATGATTGTCCGAATGTTCCTCATGGTTGTCCGAATGTTCCTCGCTCTGGGGTACATGCGGACAATTCTTCCTCCAACTGAATGGTTATAAGGGAAAATGTGCAAACTGTTTGTAATTATAGATAAATAATTGTGCTTTTAGGGTGTATAGTACTGCTACAAATTATTATACAAGTTGTACATACAAGCTATTTTCACGTACTATATCACAAGGCCACAAAACCCATTTTTATCGAAAGCCGCCCGAATGTGCCCCTCTCACCTACAGATTATTGTGCAACAAAACACATTTGTCAAGTCCCAACAGGGATTCAAATCATGATTCTTTGCCTACCGGACGATGCTCTAACGACGGACGATGCACTGAGACATTATTATCATTTTCTATATTAAAAGTGCACCCCCACATTTTCTTTCTTCAGATTTCAGATGGGAGTGAAACTTAATATATGACCGTCCGCCTTATTCACTTTTTATACAACTCACAGCAGCTTATACACCATAATACTCGCATTCGTATATTATTATTTATGACAAGATGCAATACACCACGGAATTCTTAAATCTAAATTTGGTTTAGCTTAGACCTCAATGTTCACTACATCTAACCAGCAGGATTATGATTTTCGGGCGCCATTGTAAAGAATTTAAATCCCAGTTAGGATTCGAACCACGGATCTTTGCTAACCAGGCGAAACACTAAACATTTAAATATCTAATCATTAAAATCAACTTCGCCCCGTGTCCACGCGGAGTATGGGTACGATAAATCTGTAGGTCTGAAAGTTTTTCCCAAGATGGTTGGTCAGGGGAATGAGAATACGGTCCTTGTATTTATCTTCTCAATCGCGTGCCGGTCTAAATTGGGTGGTAATTTGGGCGGTCGAAATAGTTTCCTTACGCTTTCCGTTAGGTTGGACGGTCTGAGTAGTACGAGTCGAACTTTTTATCCTGTATTTCACAAGTGGACCCTCCAATGATTTTCGAAAACACCTGCAAATGAAGAAATACATTAAAATATAAAATATTTACAATAAATTATTTTTAAAATCCATTCCTGATGAATAAGAAGCATCGAGGTTATAGGGGAAGTTGTTGTATAGTTTACAAAAATTACTTTTTGCACAATAAATAGCAACCAATATCCGAACTAAAACTCCTTACAGCAAATAAACTCATGCTCTTGGCTGAATGCTGTAGAACATGAAATTCGATCTTACCCAAGACAGGGGAACAATCAATAGAACATATTTGTCAGCAGAAAGTCAAACGGTGATGATGTTTTCCCCCTTTTCCAGAAAGATATAAAATAATGACCTCAATAGAACAAATACTTCATTAAAGAAACTTCTCACCAATCTGCTTCAATCCGGCATCCTGAACCACATATAATCTACATGGACTCCATCTGCTCTCTGCACTAAATCTCTCCCAGCCATATAATAGCCGGACAATTAGCCGCTACTTGGCTTGCTCAGTGGTCAGATCTTCACCCTGCTCGATTATCTGCATCCCCTGTTGGATACTGCCATCATTAGCTGGACAGCGGGGTGCTGGTCACTTCATCCGATGACCATTGAGGCGAAATAGCCCTTATTGGAGTGAAGGGGTCAATAAGTGGGGAAGCATATGATAAAATGACCAGTGGCGCACGTTTAAGAGGGATTAATGAAAGTGATAAATATTTCGTTAGTAAACAGCTAAAAATATATAAAAGAATCATTTGATACAGTTACACATTTTTATATGAAATTTCAATAACTTAATTTACAGTTAAAATTTTCAGCAGTTTGAGCGATTTTTACTTTCTTACATACATAAGATAACATATATAGAAAAAATATTGGTATGGGATAAAAAACTGAATATGAACTTTAGATGGATTTACATATCGGGTCTAACGCATTTTAGTCCCCCCAGAAGCCTTCCGGTGACCTAAAAGATTTAATATTTGCATAGTTATAGTATAAACTATACGTGACAATAATAAGAGCGTATAAAATGGGGAAGATTTTAAAAGTATTTCTAAATGCTTCACAAGTCCCCCCATGGTGACCAAAAAAACTGAATATTTGTGCATTTATAGTAGTGACCACAGGACAGAAACTAGCTGATTCAATTTCTTGCACTATTTCCATTAAACGTTATATATTATTAAATATAAGAAGTTTATTTAAAAAGTTGTAATTTAAATTTTAAGAGTCTTATTTTTTATATCTATGATAGGATTACATGCTAGTTGATTATAACGGTTGAACGATTACGTGGAATATTTCAAAGTCCCTTGAATTATGGAATGTTAAAGTAAAATCAACACTGATAGTCAATCATGTCCAATGCTGTCATTGTATATGTAAAATTGATCGTTCGTAAATAGAGAATTGTATATAGTAGATTTTTCTTCAGGGAGGGAATTCATATAAGTTCTTTGTATACCAATTTTATCCCCTTTTCCAAACGATAATAATCAACGTCTCAAATGAAACGTACCAATTTGCACAATCTATTAAACTATTTTCTCTTCAATTTAACTAATTCCAGTATATACAAATTTCATCTTCATCAGCGTATGACCTGTATGGACATATCCTTCTATTGGAGCAAATTTATTAGAGGGGCCATAATAGCCGGACAATTCGTTGCTATTTCGATTGATCAGAGTACAGATCTTTCTCTAGTGATTATCTACGGCCCCTGCTGACTATTGTCATCATTAACTAGACAGAAGGAAGTTGGTCACTTCATCAGATGACCATTGAGATGAATTATCTATTATATTACTGAAGGGGTCAGTAGTTGGGGGTGGGAGTAAATGTCATCGCATATCCCAGGAATTAGTACACACAGTCCGCGTTTGTCTTTATACCTGTTTATGACTTTCTTCGGTTAAATTTTTACAAGATCTGTCTAACAGTCCATTTTCTCCAATTAAAATTGGATTGAATTCTATGACTCATTGGGTCTGTCTTAATATAAACGAGGGCCCGGGGTCAAAATTTGTCTGCCGCCTCCACTCCTTCCCCGAAACATGATTAAAAATATGCTATATGAAACCATTGATAAAATGATCTGAGATCAGACGAAATAATCATCGACATTTTAATTTCTGAAATTTTTTTATTTTAATTTTTTTTTGTATTATTGGAAAAGAAATGTATTGTCCCGGTTTCAAGAATACCATGCTTGGATTTGGAGGATTTATACGTTTTGAGGCATGCCTGAACACGAAAGAACCATTTTTTCAAAGATGAATGTGTGAATATCTCTCTGTGATTCTGTAGGCAAGATCTGTCGTCTGAAGTAATATGTGTAATTTAATTGAATTTTGTTACGATTATAAAAATCGGTGAACGTAAAAGACCTAAGTTTTCATGACATCGGACCAAGAAAATGTTTCCGTAACCAATAAAGCAATTAAACATTTGTTTAAAAAACCTGAAAAGAAAACCCGCTATAAAATGATTATGTAAAATTGTTTTACAAGAAATAGATTACTTTTTATGTAATCTATTAATATATGATATTTCCTCAATATCGGACTGTCACGTGTTTTTTAGGAAATTCCCAAACAGATGGATGTAAAATCTGTCGTTCTGCAAATCCCCTGAGAAGAATTGAATTTTTTAACATTGTCATTTGAAAGAATGCTCTAACTAAATACATTCGAAATGTAAAATAATAGAATAATGTACTTCTTTGTTAGAGAGAAACTTTAAATTTGGTTTAAATGCATATCGGAGTAACAAGGGTGACTTTGTATACACAGTCTTCCACTGGAAGAAGAAGATGTACAATATAATTTTTCCTATATTTGTTACTTTAAGGATTATCGGTTTTCACGCACTAAAAATTAAGTAGTAACATATTCTTATAAATGTGATATAAGCATGGAATTTTGTATATAGATCAAGTGTTCGATAAAACCTAGAAAAATAGATCTTTTCAAACATGTCCATTTGAAGGGGCGCGTCACGCCAAAATGCTCGAAAAACGAAATGGTAGAAAAGCGTACTTTGCGATAAGATACTATAAATGTGGTGAAAAGTAGATCATTTGATTGGAAGAAGGTGAATAATTAAACGTTTCCATTGCTTGGTACTTTAGGGGTACCGTACACCAAAATATTCGATTTGCAAAATAAATGAAAGAATGAATGTAGAATAAATGGAAGAATGAATGCAGAATAAATGGAAGAATGAATGCAGAATAAATAGAATATTATAAATTTTATTTTATCGGCTGGGAGCAGTATCTCTCTTGAAAGAATTAAGTGTATTCCATTGAACGTGGTGTGCTTGTTTAAATCGGTAAAAACAAAAATTTGTTAATTTCTTATGAGATTGAGTCAAAAGAAAACTTTAATCTTGTTGTTCCAAACCATCAAAAATTGATCAGGTGTAAGCAAAGTTATGTTTCGACAACATCAAATCTCATCCTTATACGACAAACATTTCATTTTTTACCTCTAACTTTGATGCATTCGATTTGTGTTTCATTATTCATTGGTTGAATCACTGTGGCAGACACATATGCGTGGGTGAAAACGAGTTTTGACATCCTTTGATGTGAACAAATTTCTACCGATATAAAAAAAATATATATATGGTTAAGAAAAAAAAATTGAAGTCATCCACAACACCGGAACCCCACGGTGCATTAGAGGGTTTAAAGGGTCAAGACGGGAACGTGCCGAGGGTTATCAAAAGCAAGCACTTCGTAGTAAATAATCTCTGCGTGAGAATGCATACCGTCGGGTTATATTTTGCTGATCTCCTTGTATATCTGCGTGGAGTTCACCAGCAAGTAAACTCTAGTGGTCAAAGGGTGTCGAAGATTCGTATGTTATACTGCGTGTAGTTCAGGTCGATATTGTTACTTTCCCTAGGCTTCGGTAACCTTTTCGCACTTGTAGGTCATATTCAGTTTTTGAATTTTATAAATAAAAAATAAATAAATAAATAAAACACGAGAAACTATCAACTATGTATGTATGGGAGTCCATCTGATTAAATGAAGAATACGTTAGAAATTAGTTATGAAAATATTGATTTTTTTCTTTATATTACAATTTTAGAAAATGTTTAACGACTTAAAAACTTATCCTCGAGCATTAAAAACTACCAAATCAGGAATTTGATAGGCCATATGATCTGTAAAATCCAAACAAAATAATTTATGGATTAAATTTTGATAAAACTATTAACAAAAATAATTTTCTCATGTCCATTATTGGAAGTATGTGATTGTGCCTAAAACATTTTAAAAAGTAGCAATTTCATAATTTAAAATTAAGAAAATACTAGTTTTATCACATCTTTGCGTTACTAAGTTGCAAAATAGGTAGAAGTTAGTCAGGCCATCAGCAATGGAACAACTTTTACAAATTTTTTCAACAGTACTTTATTGTTGTTGAGACCCAGGCCGTCCGACCTATCAGAAAGGTGTAAGGCAACTGTTTGGACGGCCGAGACGAACCACCCAATTTAGACCGGAACCCAGTGGGGGAGGCATCCCAAGGGACCATGCCCTCCTTCCCCTATCACCAATCTCTTGGAAGGACTTACGGACCCACATGTTTAGCGTGATCGTACTCCGCGTGAACACGGCGGCAGTTTTGGCAGCGGAGGAAATCGAACCCGGGCCTACCAAGTGCAACTCCTGAGCGCTAACCACTGGGCTACCGCGCCCCCAACAGTATTTTGTATAACATTTTAGTAGATATCATTCGAAATATAGGAAAAATAATTGCTATAATGATATCGCATATAACCAAGAAATAGGGTATGATTTCCAAATTTTAAAATCACCCATTTAATTCTAAATCAAAATAATGTTAATTTTATTTAATTTTCTAGTACCACACATAATGAAAATAATTTCAGAGGTGTTGCAGGCCGCATGAAACTCAAGTGAGGGCCGCATAGGTGACGTGCGAGCCGCCGGTTGTCGACCCTAAGTAGGGAAGTTTTATGATGAGGTCCAAAAACCGAATTTAAGTAGCATAGACTGTTTTTCTTTGCAAGCATCCTTAAAATTAATACCCCCCTCACCGATCCTTGGTTATAAATTTTATTCCAAAAGATCAGAGGGGTGAGTGTGGAGATTCTTACTAAATATCATAGCTCTTACTAAATGTCCTCTTGAAACTTTAACCTTTGCATGACCTTGCCACAGAAATCCAAGATCCCACTTTGTGCCTCCTTTTGAACTCCGGTGGTTAACCTCTGACCTAGCACAAAGGAGAAAAAAATATGAAGACGCAAGAGAAAGAGCTAAAGCTTACGAAAAAAAAAGAGACATATTTAAAATATTTAAAAACATGACAGAAAGAAAGAAGCATGCATTGTGATCAGAATAAAGAAATAGGTCCAGGAAGAAATTAACTAACATTTTGGCTCGAATTTAGTAACGTATAATTAACAAGTTTGTGAAAAATTGAGAATTTTGATTTGCCTGAAGTGATTAAAATGAGTCACATCCGGGGTTATTGCGCTAAACACTTTTGTGGATATATAAAATGTGAATGACGAACACTTTTGTGTTTACGTAGTTAAGGCTTTTATGTTAAAATTTGGCTTTAAAAACGAAATATATTAATATTTGGATTGCGTTCACGTGGCAAAAAATCTGATGTGGGCAGCACATGACTTTCCTTATATAATGCAATGAATTTACTCCGTTTATAGTCGAAAAATAATGTACAAGATCCACGGTACTGTGTTTTTAACGTCTAATAGTACATTTGGCGATTTTCCGGATGACAACATGTAAAACTATTTCAAAGTACCCAGTTAATTTATATTTCGCGCAACACTAAATAAACAATTATCAGTATTGATAGCATCCTCAATAAACGATACATACCATATATTAAAATATTTTAATTATTAATTACTCATCAATTAGGCGTCTTTTTGCAATTTTGACGATATTTTCGTCAAGCTGGGGCGAAATATCGCCAAGTTGGCGATACTTTGTTAGATTATTCGTCAAGTTAGCCAAATGCATCACCAAATGTTACTGATAAACGGAGAGAATAGCATTTCTTATTTATTAGAAGGTATGGCCGTCATATAACGGAAACCAGAATTTGCGACACATTGCTTCCCATTTTGCGTCGTTTTTATCAATTTGGCGACATTTTTGTCACTTGGACAACATTTAAAATAGTCGCCAAGTTGGCGACTTCTCGCTAATTTCTCGCCAAGCGTAACGGATGGACGTACAAAAAAATGGGTTATGCACTTTCCAAGATATTGAACTTTCATCAGTTAGTCGTCATTTCATTAATGTAGCGTCGATTTCATTAATTTGGCGAATTTTTATCAATTGGGTGAAATTTTCGTCATTTTGGCAACATTTAAGAAGCCAGCAAGTTGGAGATATTCCGACAAATTCATCACCAAAATTTTGCCTAAACGTTACGGACGGAAAAATAATGTTATTCTTTGTGCATTCTTATTTTCTTTCCAAGATATCGAATTTTCGTCAGTCATCATTTTCAGTGATTTAGCGTCACTTTTATCAATTTGGCGCTATTTTTTGTTCATTTGGCAACATTTTAAAAAGTCGCCAAAATACGACATCCCCGCCAAATTCGTTGCTAAAATCTCACCAAGCGTTATGGAGGGAGAAATAAGTTATTCTTATAGCAGATAAATAACTATTGGGGTCCAAATACAAAAGTATTATCCAAAGTATTTTCCCTTATGAATGGAACGAGCTAGATCCACGATAATGATGTCACCAAATTCATTGCATGATGTTACATATGAAAAGTTAACATATTTCACAACAGTCAATATATTTTTTATTTTATGTGATTTTTTGATAAATTTATTTAAAAAATGTCCAATATCTCAAGAACGGTTCATGCTAGCGTTCTAAAGTTTATGTCAATTGTTTTCTAATGAAAAATTACAAAAGAAAAAACCATTTGAGTAACTTTATTAAGAGTTTCCGAAGAATTTTTTCAAAATTTTACTCGAAAATTTAGAGGGGTTCTGAACATTCGATTGCGTTACAAAATAATTATCTCTCAGTATTTAAAGATTGTAATTTTTGTACCAAATTTCATTCGAATCGCTCCATTCGTTCGTGAGATATCTCCACCCACCCACACACACACACACACACACACACACATCACCTCAAAGCGTTTGATTTGCGTTCAGTGATGCTTGAAACGTACTCTCCCGTCGAAAACTCGAGTGATTTCGAATTTTTGACCCCATCACAATACTTTCCTTATACATTATATTATGTATAAGAAAAGTAATAATTGCACCCCACGGACCGGTTTTGTGCTTTTTATGAGCTCTTCAGTATTGAATAACTCATAGATGTAGTCATACGTGTAGCTAGTTGATCACCGTTGGTGGAAAATTACATTAATTCTCCATAGGGTTCATACCTGAAAACGAAATCCCGTACTGTAATCTCCACCCCCTTTTAATCACCTCCTTTCCCGAGACCTTAGCTACGGCTATGCCTGACATCGCTTTGGTAGCAAGAAAATTATTATGAGCCACAATTTTGCGAATATCTGAGAAGACGACACATTCAGCTCTTCTAAGCAGCCGGCATCAAATTATTTCTTGAAGATTACATTCAGGCTGGGGAGGGGGGGGGGGGTTGAAAATATGTAATTTTTAAATAAGGAAATCTGCAATTTTTAAGGATTCGGGGAAATCTTTCAAACTAAGCTTCAAGCGAATATTTCATCCCTAAGAGTAGTGAATCCTTCTTTGTGTACGTATCGATAAATATCAGAAAATACCGGGAAGCTGGGTTAAACGCCTTGATAAGGTGTGCCCAATTGAACATGTTTTGTTTTCTTAATTTAGAAACTCGAAATTTAGTCATTGTGATGCGCCCAATTAATATTGTGCATGTGGAAAGCTCCTTTTAAGTGAGGAAAGAATTTGAAATTTGGTAAATAGGTAAGAAGTTTAAAATAATTAGAAAAAAAAATTATTTGAATATTTAAATTATAGGGGGCGCTTTATACGCAAACATTTGAAGTGCACTTCCCGAAATGATAATAAAGACTTGAAATTTAGTGTGTCAAAATTCTCAGTTTTACAATAAACTAGCAGATTCAAAGTTTTCAAGGATTTTGGCTTGTGGGGGTCTAGTGAAACGCAAAAATGTTCGAAATATCTGAGGGAATGTAAAACGAAGTTTTAAGTAACGAGGAGACTAATTGTGTTGCGTAGAGGTATATTGGTTGATGCAGTTTGAATTTTCAGTAAAATTTTCTTCATTATATTATTCTAAACAAATTCAATCAAAATGCATTTTCCGTTGTTATATACATTTGAAATTTTTTGCAAAGATATAGAGCATTGATAAAATTAACAAATACATAAATTTAAGTTTTCGAATATTTCATATTTTAAGTATGACCCAAACCAAAATGATTAATTCATAGTGTGAATGCTAGACGCACGTTTTAATAATGTAGAAACTTTATTTATTTCTTCATGAACTAAAAAAAATTGCATATGTAAGAGTGTATACCAAATTTCAAATGGTATGTTATATTAATGCAATACGTGTGAATGGGTGTGATTATGTAACTTGCATACAAAAATGCTAAGCTGGGATTTCGCCCTTACAAACGCACAAAAGTTTTAGCCAGCTTTGGAGAAAGACTTGCTTAAGTCTTACCTATCTTAATAAAGATTTATACAATATATTTTTCTAAAGTATTTAATACATTGTTACTTTCCTTATATACATATAATGTGTATCTGTGTGTGTCAGTGAGACTGTGGAGACGATACCTCACGAACGAATGGAGCAATTCGAATACAATTTGGTACAAAAATACAATCCGTGAATACTGGAAGCCTATTGTTTTTAAACACAATCGAATATTCAGAACCCCCCCCCCCCCTGAATTTTCAAGTGAAATTTTAAAAAAATCATCAAAAAATCAAAACCTTCAATAAAGTTACGCAAATAGAAATTTCTTATGTAATTTCTCCGTAGAAAACGATTGACATAAACTTTAGAACGCTAGCATGAACCGTTCTCGAGATATTGCACATTTTTCAAATAAATTTATCAAAAAATCCAATAAATTAAAAAAAATATTAACTGTTGAGAAACAAATTCACTTTTCATATGTAATATCATGCGATAAATTTGATGACATCATTCTCGTGGACCTAGTTCGTTCCATTCATGAGAAAAGATATTTTGAGTAATACTTTTGTATTTGAATGCCAATAGTCATTTATCTGCTATAAGAATAACTTATTTCTCCGCCCATAATGCTTAACGATATTTTGGCGATGAATTTGACGAAATGTCGCCAACTTGGCGATTTTTTTAAATGTTGCCAAATTAACGAAAATCTTGCCAAATAGATAAAAATGATGCTACATCGATAAGTATCTACTATAAAAATAACCTATTTCTTTTTTAACTGTAAAAGTAGTAAATTCATTGCATTATATAAGGAAAAGTATGTGTTGCTAACATCAGATTTTTTATATTCGTGAAAGACGCAACAGCCATTTTTTAACTTAAAAATTAAAAGGGAGATGAAATTAAGAACAGAATGGGTGACAAAAATTTTGCCATAAGGTTATTTTCACAAAATACTTTCCTTAAAATATCTATATTAAATTTGATATCGATAAAGATTAGAGGATGACCAGCCGAATACCCGTTGAAACCAACGGTTTCGTAATAAGCCCCCCCCCCCCCGAATAATGTAAATTTTTGAATAATTCGAGTTTCACATTTAATCGGCAAATCGAATATTTTGGTGTGCAGAACCCCTTAAAGAAGAAAATATTGGAAAACTTAAAAGTGCCCACTTCTTCCTTTCGAATTATCTACTCATGCATAAAATTAAAGTCTCTATCTCATCCCAAAGCATGCTATTTTATCATTTCCCCATTCGAAAGTCTTTATGTGGAGCACAGCCATAATGGACATTTTGGAAAAACTTTATTCGCCTTGTATGTTTTATCAGATGATTGGGCCATATACCAAATATCAAGCCTATATCACATTTGAAAGGAAGCGTGTATAACTTATTCTAAAAATCGAACATTTTGGTGTGTGGCACCCCCTAAAATAGCAAATATTGGAAATCTGAAATTGCACACTTTTTTCCTTTCAAACTATCTACCCGTACACCAAATTTGAAGTCTTTATCTTATCGCGAAGTATGCTTTTATTATTATTCACCTTTCGAACATTTTTCTGTGTAGCATCCCCTCAAAGGAACATTTTTGAAAAACTGTATTCATCAAATGTATTCATCAAATGATTAGCCCATATACCAAATTTCAAGTCGCTATCACATTGTAAAAAAAGGCGTTTTTCATTTGTTCGTCAAATCGAATATTTTAGTGTGCGGCGCTCCCTACAATAACAAATGTTGGAACAATGAATTTGTTCCAACATTCCTCAACACTTTCTTCCAAAGCAACAATCTAACCGTACACCAAATTTAAAGTCTCTATCTCATCGCGAAGCATGCTTTTTCTATCATTTCACCTTTCGAATGTTTTTGTGTGGAGTACCTACTCCCTTAAATGAGCATTTTTGAAAATCTTCATTTTTCTTGGGTTTTCTATAAGATGATTCGCCCATATATTAAATATCAAGTCTCTATCACGTTGTAAAAGGAGCGTCGTTTCTCCTTTATTCTGAAAATCGAGTAGTTTGGTGTGCGGGACCCCCTAAAGTAGAGAGTATTGGAAAACTGAAATTGTACACTCTCTCCCCTCCAAATTATCTACCCTTACACCGAATTTGAAATCTCTATCTCATCCCGAAGCATGCTTTTTATCATTTTATATTTCGAACGTTTTTCTCTGAAGCATCCCCTTAATCGAGCATTTCTGAGAAACTCTATTCGTCTTGAGTGTTTTCATTACATGATTAGCCCATACACCAAATTTCAAGCCTCTATCAAAATTTAAAGGAAGAATTTCTCATTTATCCGAAAAATCGAACATTTGAGTTTGCGGCACCCCCTAAATTAAAAAATATTGGAAAACTGAAATTGCACACACTTTTCCTTTCGAACTATCTACCTGTACACCAAATTTGAAGTCTCTATCCTATACAGAAGCATAGTTTATCGTAATTTTACTTTTCGAACGTTTTTCTCTGAAGCACCCTCTTAAACGAACATTTTTGAAAGAATCTTTTGTTTTGGGGGTTTTCTTCAAATAATTCCCCCATATACCAAATATCAAGCCTCTATCACGTTTAAAAATGGCGTTTTTCCTTTATTCCGAAAATCCAACATTTTTGTATGCGGCACCCCTTTAAGTAGAAAATATTGGAAAATTGAAATTGTACACTTTCTTCCTTCCAAACTATCTACCCATACTCCAAATTTGAAATCTTTATCCAATTCCAAAACATGTTTGCAATTCACCTTTCGAACGTTTTCCTCTGGAGCACCTCTTTAAACGAACATTTTTGAAAAACTATATTCGGTTTGGGTGTTTTTATCAAATGATTAGTTTATATACCAAATTTCAAGCCTCTATCAAATTTTAAAGGAGCCGTTTCTCATTCGGTAAATCGAACATTTTGGTGTGCGGCAGCCCCTTAAGCAGAAAATATTGGAAATCTGATATTGCACACTTTCATCCTTTCGAACAGTTTACCCATACACCAAATTTGAAGTCTCTATCTTATCGCAAAACATGCTTTCCAATTATTTCACTTTTCGAACGTTTTGTTGTGGATCACCCCCTCTACAGGACGTTTTCGAAAACTTCGATTTTTCCAGGGGTTTTATCGAACGACCGAGCCGTATACCAAATTGCAAGTCTCTGTCTATTCGGGAAGTGCCTAAAAAAAGCGTGATAGACAGATGGACATACGGACAGACGGACACTTGGCAATTAGTATATATAGATATTTCATATTTCCCCATCTTAATAAAAATATGTGTGTTGATTTTTCACGTTATAGCCACGTAATTTCGATACAATAGATTGATACAGATTCAAGAGACAGGGGTTCGCTAAGGATTTTCACTTCCGGTTTTTTTTTCATTTTCGATTCAAAAATTCTCATTTTACTTGAAACTTCTAATTTTTTTAAAGATTGGCTATAGATAGAGCTTAGATGATAGTGGACATGAAATTTACATTAAATTCTGGAGAAGGTAGAGTAGCTTATTAATAAGGAGGAGTAGAGTAGTACTAAAGATTTTCAGTTATGGTGAAAAATATTCTTGAAAGATCTATTTTTCAGCGTTGGCTATAGCTAGATCGGAAATTATGACTGATATGAACTCATCAAATTTTAGAGGGAATAGGAGGGGGGTCACTTATGTCACACTCACACACAAACATTTACGATTCTGGAGATGGTAGTTTCGATTTTTACAAATAATTCGTATCACTGTACGAAACAAATATGAATAAATAAATAAATAAATAAAAATAATAAAATAAGAATGCTTTGTAGTTTTGTATAAAATGAACTGCGCACACCATTTGCTACAATATGAAGGCTCCACAGATTTCTTGTTTATGATTTTTCTTTTAATGAAATTCATTTATTTTATTAACACTTTACAACAAAGTTGAAAAGTGTTTATGACCTTGTTCATTCTGTCTGTCTGTCTATCTGTCTGTCTGTCCGTTAACACGATAACTGCCGTAAAAATGACTTAATCAAAATGAAATTTTAGTATGTTGTTCAAACGGTCTGTAGGACCTATGGGAATATAAATGAATAATATCACCCAATTAGTTTTGGGATTGAACCCGGGTTGAAAACATGAAATACATTGAACCCTTTGGGAGCTAATTTTTCAAACATTTTTTAAGCGGATTTAAAATTCACAAATTGCTTCGAAAATTTTAGATAATATTCAGATTGTTCCATAAAAAATATAAAAAAAAATTCAGCGAAATATATTCAGTAGTTTTTTAAATAAAAATTAAAATAATAATAACGCCTCTTATATGAAGCGATCACGTGACCATGATATGAAAAGATCACGTAATCCACTTCAAAATGATATATGGCATCCATCTTGTCTCAAAATTGTGATTTTTAAAGTTCTTTTTAATTTATATTTAGCGTTACATCCGTCCAAAAACCGCTCTATTTTTGCTTAAATTCTGTGCATCTATATACTGCGACAACGCAATTACAATATTTTTTAGTTTAAAGGATCATTAAACTTTGATAATTTCTACAACGAAGCCTAATTTTCACGTATGGAGAATGTAAACACATCAAGCTGTAAGATGAGTTGTATAAGAATTGCTGAATTTCTTTAACGCAAAAATATTTAGCTCTGGAGTCTGCAATATAGCTGATATGAATGAAACATTAATTGATTTTACATAGAGAAGTGGACGATTCTACAGTATTGCCTCTTTCGATGAGGTTTTAAGCATGGAGTTAGAAAGTACTTTTACCCCCATGGTTTTAAGTTTTTAAGTAAAATAAATTATTGTAGTATTGTGATAATTTTAAAAATATCACAGCTGAATGAAAGAAATGGAAAAAAAAGTTTATGAATGAAATATTCACCGCTTTTAGATAGAGAGCTAGGCAATTTATATTTCAATGACGTCATTTGAATAAAGTTCATTTGTTTTCGATGAAGTTTTCAAATATAATAAATTATTGTAATATTGTGATAATTTTAAAAATATCATCGCTGAATGTATTGTATTTTAGAGATGTTTAAATAAAATTGCATTGCAGTTGAAAAATGTTTCATAATCAATGCTTTATGCATGATTGATCTTTCTTGTTTATTTTAGCAATGGCTTAGTTTATTTAAATTTCAATGATGTGCTGATATTTAGAACAATAATCAAGAAATATATTCCCCAATTTTCAGGTAAATGAAGTATTGCTGAGGACGCCTAGGAACTAAAATATGACTTAAAAAACGAAAATCGGACATCTTGCCTTATATTATTTCAAAATCGTTCTGCACATAAACGGAAAAATTCCCATTTGTTTTTTCAATATCCCCTTTACCAGTGCTGCTCTTTTTCCTGTACTTTTTATTTACTCCTTCGTATTGGAACTGCCGATAACAGCTTGGGGGTTAGAGGTTGCCCAAAGGTACCATTTGTCAAAAGGTTTCTTTCTGATAGAGCGACCTTAATTTATGCCTGCGCTGCGAAACTCGTGGCTTGTCACTGGACGATTTTTTTTCTTTTGGGGCACCTGGGCCTCTTTTCTAAGCAGCCACTCTTATTATATATACTTCAAGGAAAAGTAAATCTCGACAACCGTTACGCCGCAGAGATTGGGTTTCTTTTTTCCCCGGACAGATTTGTCTTTGTCGGGTAAAGGTACAAAACAGTCAAGCGGGACGGAAAAAGTGTTGACCAAAAGTCTTTGCAGGCGAAAAAATGTAAATTCAAATCTATACAATGAAACGGCGATCATATGTTTTGCTGGGGTGGGGTGGGGGAGGGGGTGGTAAAATTGAAATATATTGAGTGTGATCCTTTCATCCTTTCATATTCAATACTATTAGTTTCCAGTTGTATCGTAATAATTAGCATGGAAATACGTAGCTTTTTCCAGATTTCTGATCAAAGTTACTCTTTCAAAATGTTTCGTCTAAAAGTTCCTTTTTAAAAACTTTTACTTAAACTCGCCATGACCGACGTGTTGATATCTGTCTGTTTTAACTTCTTTGACGGCATTTTTAACATACTTTCCTATGTCGTAGAGAACTGAAATTGGTACACATCTTCGTCTAGTGGAACATATAAATTCATTAAAATTTTATATGTTCTACTAGAACTTAAAATTTATTAAAATTATTTACTATATTCATTATAAATTTATTAAAATTATATATTATATTCATTAAAATTATTTATTAAATAATGCCACCGGTGGATGCATTTGGCCTACCTGTGTTAATGCAAATTATTTCAATATCATTTACATGCATCGTGTAAGGGAAAATTGAGCTACGTATTTAAGGCACAAACAAAATAATAATGCAGACAGTCACTTCGAGGTTTCGCTGGGTCCCCTTCGCTATAGTTAGAGAATCTACAAACCCGTTGTCAAAAAGACGAAATGGGCACAAATAGAATAAAGTCGAGTGTCGTACAGGACAGAGCACCAGGCGCGAAGCGCCTTTAATCTTCAGTTTCAATATGTGGTTCTTATCGTCAAACTGTGACATTAATTCTGTGACCCTAATTGGAGGTTCGAGGTTTTTATTTACTACTTTCTATTATTTGGCCTAGCTCCTAGTGTGGCAGTTTGTTGCACATTTAGAGTTTAAGCAGTTTGGGGGGTTGATGCAGATCTAAGGGTTACCTAGCATTTTGGCAGTTTAGAGTTTAGAACATTTTTTTTATAAAACATCAGTCGCGAGTTTTATTTAATATCAGATGTTTGAGATGGGATTTTTTAATTCCGATTATCGATGTTTAGAACAGCGCGGTGTCTCTTACGAGATTTGGCCTTGGATGATCAAAATGAAATAAAAAATCTGATGTGGGCAGCACATGACTTTCCCTGCAGACTTATATTAACGGTCTCTTTATTTTAATTAAATTTATATCACTTTTAATTCAATTTTCGTTCTCATTTGGTAACCGGGTTTATTTTCAAAGGTGGCGTAGGGAAAGTACGAAAAACTAAAATATCTCGAGAACGGCTAGTCCTAGTGTAATGGGGTTGGTCTTATTCTTTTCGTCGTTAAAAAATACGTATTAAATCAGCATTTAATGGATATATTTGAGTATACCCAGTTCTTTAGTTTAGATTTGGACGATTTTTGCGGGCCATTTTGCAAAAAAAGGCAGGTCATTTTTTTCCGAATCGTACCAAAATCTAATCAGCACCAGGGTAACCCACAAGTGTCTCATCTACCGAATTTTGCGAAATTCGGTCCATTAGTTTGTCAGTTAGAATGGATACAAGCTTTTGCGGGCCATTTCGCATAAAAAAGCGGGTTCTTTTATCCTGAATCGTACCCAAAACTAATCAGCACCAGACTCGCTCGCAAGTAACTTACCTACCAAATTTTGTGAAATTCGGTCCATTAGATTTTTAGTTAGAGTGGATACAAAATCTGCACAGACAGACAGACAGACAGACACACACACAGACGTCACACTAAAAATAGTTTTTTCGTATTCTAGAGGTCTCGAAACGTGTAGATCCGTCGAAAACTCGAGTTGCGATTTTCGGCATGATTCCAATACTTTCCCTATACATTACCATGTATTGCAGGGAAAGTAAAAAAACTGAAAGTTATATATAACCAAGTATAGTGGATTAAGAGGGCACCTAAGAGAGCCAATCAGAAAGCAGAATGAACAACATTCCGGCTAATTCAGAACGAGAATAAACACACAGGTGGAGTACGCCAAGACACACCAGAAAGGTCTCAAAAAGACGAGTCTAGTTCGGTCAAGAAAAAATTAACTTTGGGTTTCTTGGTTATTTAGCACTGACGAAGTGGAATCAGCGTATTTTCAAAACAGCTGTGTGAGGCATTATTACTCTGTTCGTGTTTAAAGACTTCGCTTAAGTACTCTTTATCTTCTGCACATGTGTATTTTATTCATTGATTGTAACTCAAATTATTATTTTATCTATATGTTACCGGCAATATATGAAATGCCGGCATTCTATAGAATACCTAGGCATTTTATAGAATACCGGCCGTTTTTAGGCAAAGTATGAAATATGAGAATTATTATATACTTTCCCTAGGCATTGTATATAATACCTAGGCATTCTATAGAATGACAAATGCTATTTAGGCAAAGTATGAAAAAAGGAATGAATTGGAGATATATTTCATACTTTGCCGGTTTGTCATTTGTCATTCTATAGAATGCCTAGGAAATGTGTGAAATGTTAATCGTTTCATAGATTGCCGACCAGTTTTCGGTATTCTATAAAATGCCTAGGTATTATATAGAATGCAGGCTTTCATACATTGCCGGTTATGTTACCGGCAATGTATGAAATGCCGGCATTCTATAGAATACCTAGGCATTTTATGGAATACCGACATTTTTTAAGCAAAGTATGAAATATGAGAATTATTATATACTTTTCCTAGGCATTGTATATAATACCTAGGTATTCTATAGAATGATAAATGCTATTTAGGCAAAATATGAAAAAAGGAATGAAGGAAATCTGTGAAATTTTAATCGTTTCATAGATTGCCGACCAGTTTTCGGTATTCTATATAATGCCTAGGTATTCTATAGACTGCCAGCTTTCATACATTGCCGGTAACATATATACTATATTCTATTATTATTATTCCGGGAGTTATCAATGTTTTCCATAGATAAAAAAACACTATAAAGATCTTAAAATTCTAATAACTAAAATTCAAATCATGAGAATTATGAAAATTTTATCTTGTTCTAGTTTTCAATTAATGCATTAACGCATGAGTAGAAGAGGAAAGCCGGTTCTGCGCCAAAGGCGGAGCAATGCGGAGCGCGGAGCAAAATGGCCGCCATCATGAATTCCGTAATCCTGGACGGGGGTGTAAAAGGGGGGTAAATGAAAAAAGGTGGGGGTAAAAATTTTGGAGAAACTTTTTGTCGGGTGGCAACGATGTCGTAGTCTTGTACGAGGGGTTGAGGGGGAAATATTTTTTTTTGGACGAGATTTTTTCTAAGTATGGGAGAAACTATTTTTCAGGGTGGCAACACCTCCGCCTCTGCGACGAAGGCGGAGCAGTGCCATCAGCGCCCCCTAGCGTCGAAAAGCGGAACTATCGGGGATGAAATTGGGGATTTTTTCTGTTTCGGTTGCCATAGCAACACCCGTATAGGAGAAACTTTTTTCTGGATGGCAACGGCTGAGGTTCTGCGACAAAGGCGGAGCAGTGCCATCAGCGCCCCCTAGCGGCAGAAAGGAGAATTAAAACTGGGATTTTTCTGATAGTTGGGATTTTTTTTTTCTTTTCCTACATGAATTAATTAAGTACGAAATATTCGTATTTTTTTTTCTTTTTTCTAAATGAATGAAAGGTGTTAATGAGGATAATGAAATAAAGTAATTAAGGTCTATGTTATTGCATGCTAGAAGCATGTCAAGAACATGTTATTACATGTTAGGAGCGTGATAAGGGTATACCAGCGGTATACCAAGGGTGTACCAAAGGAGTATGCTGAAGACATGCCAAGGTCATATCAATACCCCTCCGCCTAAGAAAAGAGTGCTTGCCCTATATCGCGGTTACGAATACATAACTGTAAGAATTTTATATTTTACTAACAAAATTTCGTAAATGCAAGTTTTTTTCATATATTTTTTCGCAAATGTAAGTTTTTTACTTTTCAAAAACCACACTTGTGCCGTTTTCTCTATGGGAATTAACATAGGTTTTCACACTTGTGCTATTTTTTAACGTTTTTTCACAAAAACATACTTTTTACTAACAAAATTTCGTAAATGCAAGTTTTTTTCTTATATTTTTTCGCAAATGTAAGTTTTTTACTTTTCAAAAACCGCACTTGTGCTGTTTTCTCTATGGAAATTAACATAGGTTTTCGCACTTGTGCTATTTTTTAACGTTTTTTCACAAAAACATACTTTTTACTAACAAAATTTCGTAAATGCAAGTTTTTTTCTTATATTTTTTCGCAAATGTAATTTTTTTACTTTTCAAAAACCGCACTTGTGCTGTTTTCTCTATGGGAATTAACATAGGTTTTCGCACTTGTGCTATTTTTTAACGTTTTTTCACAAAAACATACTTTTTACTAACAAAATTTCGTAAATGCAAGTTTTTTTCTTATATTTTTTCGCAAATGTAATTTTTTTACTTTTCAAAAACCACACTTGTGCCGTTTTCTCTATGGAAATTAACATAGGTTTTCACACTTGTGCTATTTTTTAACGTTTTTTCACAAAAACATACCTTTTACTTGTAAAAAACTAACAAAAACGCGTTTTTAAAGTAGCAGAATCGCGTGAATTGGTGTTTTAAAGTAGCAGAATCGCGTGAATTGGTGTTTTAAAGTAGCAGAATCGCGTGAATTGGTGTTTTAAAGTAGCAGAATCGCGTGAATTGGTGTTTTAAAGTAGCAGAATCGCGTGAATTGGTGTTTTAAAGTAGCAGAATCGCGTGAATTGGTGTTTTAAAGTAGCAGAATCGCGTGAATTGATGTTTTAAAGTAGCAGAATCGCGTGAATTGATGTTTTAAAGTAGCAGAATCGCATGAATTGGGTGTATGAGAGGGGGTGTGTTTGCCCAACCGGTCTTGGGAGTTTAAATTAATATGTGTGCTATTTTATGCATATGTTATTTCTTTAAACCAACATGTTTTAAAAACCGCATAGTGCATTAAATCACGATGACAGATCTACCCCTCCCCACCTCGCGTGAATGTGGATAGTTACATCGTATGGCCAGTGCGAGAAAGATGAAGATACTGCTAACAGAGCGTGGTTCTGTATCTGGATATAACTTTAGGCTATATGTCGCATTGGGCTGGGTCGACTGAACCGCTCTCGCTGCTATTGTTAACATCTGTGGTGGGGGACAGTTTTTCCGGACTGATAGAATGCTTGTGTTGGACCATCGCGAAATGCTATTCTCAGCTGGGAGAGGCTCTTTTAAAGAAGTTCTTATTAAATTTTAACATGTTTTAAAAAGAATCTTTCATTCATTAGTGTTATGAATGAAAGGATGTTAATTAAATTAATTGATTAAGTATTAAATGCCTGTATACCAGGAGCATGTCAAAGACATGTCAAGGGGTATGTCAAAGCGTACCAAGGGTGTGCCAAAGGAGTATGCTGAAGGCATGCCAAGACCATCGTTCCTACACTATCCCTCCGCTATATCACGGTTACGAAGTGAACTGCGAGAATCTTGTAGGGTGGGATACTTGAAAATATCGTATGATGAGGGGTATGCCAAGAGGATCGAACATGAATTTTAAGAATGTGCCGCTTTTTGCGTTTTTTTTTCACAAAAAGTTTTCAAAACGTTAAAAAAACTACAAAAATGTGTGTTTTTTCAACAAGTTGAAGTTTTGGAGTTGTCGGATTTCTCTATGGGAATTAACATGGGTTTTCACACTTTTGCGAATTTTTTAGAAAAAAAAATGTGGTTTTTTGCAAAAATGCGGCCAAAAATGTGTTTTTTGCAAAACGCGGAATCGGCCGATTTTTTTCAAACTGTCGGATTTCTCTATGGGAATTAACATAGGTTTTCACACTTTTGCAATTTTTTGAAAGAAAATGTGCGTTTTTGCAAAAATGCGGCCAAAGAAGCGTGTTTTTAGAGTAGCAGAATTTCGGGAATCTCGGGAATTTCGGGAATCTCGGGAATCTCGAGAATCTCGAGAATCTCGGGAATTGGGTGTATGGGAGGAGGTGTGTTTCCCCAACCATTACGGTCTTAGAGTTTAAAAATAAATATTTTCAATAATCGTGAAAGTGTGCTTATGCCCAAAATACTTGGGTGTTATGAATCTCACAAGTTAATGAAAGGATGATAATTAAATAAAGTCTTAGAGTTTAAATAATAGCAGATACCAATGGCTGTATGCATATGTTTTTACAAGTGTACTACTACTACCATAGGGGGTTTCTTTAAACCAACATGTTTTAATACGTGCGTTATTCTAAGAGGGAGAAACACCTAATATGGTGATACATATGACACACGCGCTCAGCACAAATCGATGGAAATAAATGGTGAGATAGTTTTTAAAGACGAGACTTTTAAATTTTTTTCGATAAATAAGGTATTTGAGGTTATTTAACGTGTGAATGAACGATACATACCAATAAAATGAGGAACTAGGCTAAGTTTACAAGTATGGGACTTTAAAGTTTTGATGTTTTAGGGGTAGAATTTGAATTTATAATTAAACATGATTTATACTAACTACTGCAAAGGGAGAAATGCATAGCGAAAGGGGTTATGTGTGTGTGTATATATATATATATATATATATATATATATATAATACATATAACCAACACCCACCGGTGGAATGTAGATCAAAGATAGCATTTTTAGGAGAAGACATGAGATTCTTAAGTAAATGGAGTATTTAGAGGCATTTAAAGAGATATAAACATATGATAAGGTAACATCCATAATACACACAACTAATATAGGACAGCGAAAGGAAAACTTTAGTATTGTTTAGAGACCGAACTTCAAATTTTTAAGTAAATGTAGGTGTTTGGAAAATTTTTAATGAACTATATGCGATACACATGTCTCCGATCACAGTGGTGGAAAAGTGATACCGGAACAGTTTTTAAAGATGTGACTTTAACTTTTTTCAATTAAGTGCAGAATCTACTAAATATTAGAGGGTGCTAGCACTTACCGAGGGTTTTATGTATAATACACATAAGCAGCATATAACATTAGGAAGGGGATATTACAAAAATTTTTAAAGATAGGACTTTACATTTTAGAACTAAATGAGATATCAAGAAACATTTAAAGGGGATGAAAACATCTAATGAGGCGGAATGGGGGTGTACTTACCCAAGATACCCAGCACTGAAATTATTCACTAAGATAAATTTTTTTAAAGTAAAGACTTTAGAAGTTTCACATAAAAGGCAATTTATACTAGTTTTTAAAGAAATGAAAACGCCCAGCGAGATGACTTAGAATGAATACAACGCCGATATATATAACAGTGAAAAGAAAACTTAAATATTGTTTAAAGACTGCACTTCAAATTTCAAAGTAAATGTACATACCCAGAAACTTTTAATGGACTAGTATAATACACATACTCGATATAGCAGTTAAATAACGAACTAAGAATAATTTATAAGTATGTAACTTTGGATTTTTTTAGTTAAATAGGGATTTCAGCTAATTTTTAGAGGGATAGAAAGGTATACTAAAGGGTGTACAACAAATTTTTAGAAGGGACTTAGGGAATTTGCTAGCTAAATAGGGATTTCCACTACTTTTTAAAGGGATATAAAGACATACTAAAGGGTATACAGCAAATTTTTAGAGGGGACTTTGAGAATTTTTTAGCTAAATAGGGATTTCTACTAACTTTTAAGGAATAGTAACACGTACTGAAGAGTATAGAGCGTAATCATTACTAACACCTAGTGCTAAAATGAGGAATTAGAGTAATATTTTGAGGATGGGACTTTAGATTTTTAAGTAAATGTTATGTTTAAAAACTTTTAAAGTAGCGTAAATACCTACTAAGATGACATATGCGATACACATAGCCAATACATAGTTATTAAATAGGGAAAAGCTAAGATGGCTTTTTAGAATAACACCTAAAATTTTTTCTAACTAAGCGCAATATATCAACACTTAAAGCGGACGAATACGAAGATTCAGACGGCATGTGTGATACACATCGCGGGCACATAATAGTTAAATCTTAATTTAAGTAAGTTTTTAAGGATAGAACTCTAAATTTTTTGGGTAAATGAGATGTTTAAGAATATTTAAAGAGTCAAAAACACCTAATAAGGCGGTATGAGATGATTTCATCATCATCAGATAACAGCGAAATGGGGATACTACAAATATTTTAAAGGGGAATCCTTAAAATTTCTAAGTAAATAACCTTTAAAGGGGTGAAAAATATATAGTGAAGTTGTGTAGATAATACAGATCATCGACATTCTAAAACAGACAAGACATGTCTATACAAGATAAAAAATGTTGTACGTTAATATAAACATACATTATTCTATGTAGCAATGTAATACATACCCCAAGATTTATATAAAGTAATTGCGAATACATTATACCAATCCCATCAGAAATCAGCTAAAATAATAAAATTACCAAGCTGAGTAATATATCTAGGTACTAAAACCCCAACAAACTACATTAAATTGATAAAAATCTTAACTAAATAAAATAATGAAGCTGTAACATACTATAAAAATACTAAGTTTAATAAAATAATAGAATAAAATCATATTAAAGCAAGTACTTACATGTTCAATCCGACTCAAAATGCTACATTAGGTGTAGGCCGATGAATAATGACAGATATAACATCTCCAGCTTTACCAACTTAAACCGACATATTCCCAGAGCAACTTGAAACGCGTCTTGACAGCACGAAATCCACAGCAGAAGTGATAAAATCGATACTTCAACGACACCCCCTACACGACAAGGTCACATCAAGGACATATCATGGTTACAGTTAAACTATGGTATAAAATAGAATCACATGTTAAAAAATAATAGATTTTAGTAAAATAATTAAAGAAAATCCCTCTGTGATTATGAATGACCTGTCTATATTTACCGTGTGTGTGTGTGTGTGTGTGTGTGTGTGTGTGTGTGTGTGTGTGTGTGTGTGTGTAATTATACCTTAAAAAGCTATATATCTGTAGTATCCCAACGGATACTAATATTTGTTTTTCAAACTTAGAAAAACTTTATTTCAGTTGCACTTATTTTAAGTGTAATTAAAAAAAAGTTTTTCTAAGTTTGAAAAACAAATATTAGTATCCGTTGGGATACTACAGATATATAGCTTTTTAAGGTATAATTACACACACACACACACACACACACACACACACACACACACGGTAAATATAGACAGGTCATTCATAATCACAGAGGGATTTTCTTTAATTATTTTACTAAAATCTATTATTTTTTAACATGTGATTCTATTTTATACCATAGTTTAACTGTAACCATGATATGTCCTTGATGTGACCTTGTCGTGTAGGGGGTGTCGTTGAAGTATCGATTTTATCACTTCTGCTGTGGATTTCGTGCTGTCAAGACGCGTTTCAAGTTGCTCTGGGAATATGTCGGTTTAAGTTGGTAAAGCTGGAGATGTTATATCTGTCATTATTCATCGGCCTACACCTAATGTAGCATTTTGAGTCGGATTGAACATGTAAGTACTTGCTTTAATATGATTTTATTCTATTATTTTATTAAACTTAGTATTTTTATAGTATGTTACAGCTTCATTATTTTATTTAGTTAAGATTTTTATCAATTTAATGTAGTTTGTTGGGGTTTTAGTACCTAGATATATTACTCAGCTTGGTAATTTTATTATTTTAGCTGATTTCTGATGGGATTGGTATAATGTATTCGCAATTACTTTATATAAATCTTGGGGTATGTATTACATTGCTACATAGAATAATGTATGTTTATATTAACGTACAACATTTTTTATCTTGTATAGACATGTCTTGTCTGTTTTAGAATGTCGATGATCTGTATTATCTACACAACTTCACTATATATTTTTCACCCCTTTAAAGGTTATTTACTTAGAAATTTTAAGGATTCCCCTTTAAAATATTTGTAGTATCCCCATTTCGCTGTTATCTGATGATGATGAAATCATCTCATACCGCCTTATTAGGTGTTTTTGACTCTTTAAATATTCTTAAACATCTCATTTACCCAAAAAATTTAGAGTTCTATCCTTAAAAACTTACTTAAATTAAGATTTAACTATTATGTGCCCGCGATGTGTATCACACATGCCGTCTGAATCTTCGTATTCGTCCGCTTTAAGTGTTGATATATTGCGCTTAGTTAGAAAAAATTTTAGGTGTTATTCTAAAAAGCCATCTTAGCTTTTCCCTATTTAATAACTATGTATTGGCTATGTGTATCGCATATGTCATCTTAGTAGGTATTTACGCTACTTTAAAAGTTTTTAAACATAACATTTACTTAAAAATCTAAAGTCCCATCCTCAAAATATTACTCTAATTCCTCATTTTAGCACTAGGTGTTAGTAATGATTACGCTCTATACTCTTCAGTACGTGTTACTATTCCTTAAAAGTTAGTAGAAATCCCTATTTAGCTAAAAAATTCTCAAAGTCCCCTCTAAAAATTTGCTGTATACCCTTTAGTATGTCTTTATATCCCTTTAAAAAGTAGTGGAAATCCCTATTTAGCTAGCAAATTCCCTAAGTCCCTTCTAAAAATTTGTTGTACACCCTTTAGTATACCTTTCTATCCCTCTAAAAATTAGCTGAAATCCCTATTTAACTAAAAAAATCCAAAGTTACATACTTATAAATTATTCTTAGTTCGTTATTTAACTGCTATATCGAGTATGTGTATTATACTAGTCCATTAAAAGTTTCTGGGTATGTACATTTACTTTGAAATTTGAAGTGCAGTCTTTAAACAATATTTAAGTTTTCTTTTCACTGTTATATATATCGGCGTTGTATTCATTCTAAGTCATCTCGCTGGGCGTTTTCATTTCTTTAAAAACTAGTATAAATTGCCTTTTATGTGAAACTTCTAAAGTCTTTACTTTAAAAAAATTTATCTTAGTGAATAATTTCAGTGCTGGGTATCTTGGGTAAGTACACCCCCATTCCGCCTCATTAGATGTTTTCATCCCCTTTAAATGTTTCTTGATATCTCATTTAGTTCTAAAATGTAAAGTCCTATCTTTAAAAATTTTTGTAATATCCCCTTCCTAATGTTATATGCTGCTTATGTGTATTATACATAAAACCCTCGGTAAGTGCTAGCACCCTCTAATATTTAGTAGATTCTGCACTTAATTGAAAAAAGTTAAAGTCACATCTTTAAAAACTGTTCCGGTATCACTTTTCCACCACTGTGATCGGAGACATGTGTATCGCATATAGTTCATTAAAAATTTTCCAAACACCTACATTTACTTAAAAATTTGAAGTTCGGTCTCTAAACAATACTAAAGTTTTCCTTTCGCTGTCCTATATTAGTTGTGTGTATTATGGATGTTACCTTATCATATGTTTATATCTCTTTAAATGCCTCTAAATACTCCATTTACTTAAGAATCTCATGTCTTCTCCTAAAAATGCTATCTTTGATCTACATTCCACCGGTGGGTGTTGGTTATATGTATTATATATATATATATATATATATATATATATATACACACACACATAACCCCTTTCGCTATGCATTTCTCCCTTTGCAGTAGTTAGTATAAATCATGTTTAATTATAAATTCAAATTCTACCCCTAAAACATCAAAACTTTAAAGTCCCATACTTGTAAACTTAGCCTAGTTCCTCATTTTATTGGTATGTATCGTTCATTCACACGTTAAATAACCTCAAATACCTTATTTATCGAAAAAAATTTAAAAGTCTCGTCTTTAAAAACTATCTCACCATTTATTTCCATCGATTTGTGCTGAGCGCGTGTGTCATATGTATCACCATATTAGGTGTTTCTCCCTCTTAGAATAACGCACGTATTAAAACATGTTGGTTTAAAGAAACCCCCTATGGTAGTAGTAGTACACTTGTAAAAACATATGCATACAGCCATTGGTATCTGCTATTATTTAAACTCTAAGACTTTATTTAATTATCATCCTTTCATTAACTTGTGAGATTCATAACACCCAAGTATTTTGGGCATAAGCACACTTTCACGATTATTGAAAATATTTATTTTTAAACTCTAAGACCGTAATGGTTGGGGAAACACACCTCCTCCCATACACCCAATTCCCGAGATTCTCGAGATTCTCGAGATTCCCGAGATTCCCGAAATTCCCGAGATTCCCGAAATTCTGCTACTCTAAAAACACGCTTCTTTGGCCGCATTTTTGCAAAAACGCACATTTTCTTTCAAAAAATTGCAAAAGTGTGAAAACCTATGTTAATTCCCATAGAGAAATCCGACAGTTTGAAAAAAATCGGCCGATTCCGCGTTTTGCAAAAAACACATTTTTGGCCGCATTTTTGCAAAAAACCACATTTTTTTTTCTAAAAAATTCGCAAAAGTGTGAAAACCCATGTTAATTCCCATAGAGAAATCCGACAACTCCAAAACTTCAACTTGTTGAAAAAACACACATTTTTGTAGTTTTTTTAACGTTTTGAAAACTTTTTGTGAAAAAAAACGCAAAAAGCGGCACATTCTTAAAATTCATGTTCGATCCTCTTGGCATACCCCTCATCATACGATATTTTCAAGTATCCCACCCTACAAGATTCTCGCAGTTCACTTCGTAACCGTGATATAGCGGAGGGATAGTGTAGGAACGATGGTCTTGGCATGCCTTCAGCATACTCCTTTGGCACACCCTTGGTACGCTTTGACATACCCCTTGACATGTCTTTGACATGCTCCTGGTATACAGGCATTTAATACTTAATCAATTAATTTAATTAACATCCTTTCATTCATAACACTAATGAATGAAAGATTCTTTTTAAAACATGTTAAAATTTAATAAGAACTTCTTTAAAAGAGCCTCTCCCAGCTGAGAATAGCATTTCGCGATGGTCCAACACAAGCATTCTATCAGTCCGGAAAAACTGTCCCCCACCACAGATGTTAACAATAGCAGCGAGAGCGGTTCAGTCGACCCAGCCCAATGCGACATATAGCCTAAAGTTATATCCAGATACAGAACCACGCTCTGTTAGCAGTATCTTCATCTTTCTCGCACTGGCCATACGATGTAACTATCCACATTCACGCGAGGTGGGGAGGGGTAGATCTGTCATCGTGATTTAATGCACTATGCGGTTTTTAAAACATGTTGGTTTAAAGAAATAACATATGCATAAAATAGCACACATATTAATTTAAACTCCCAAGACCGGTTGGGCAAACACACCCCCTCTCATACACCCAATTCATGCGATTCTGCTACTTTAAAACATCAATTCACGCGATTCTGCTACTTTAAAACATCAATTCACGCGATTCTGCTACTTTAAAACACCAATTCACGCGATTCTGCTACTTTAAAACACCAATTCACGCGATTCTGCTACTTTAAAACACCAATTCACGCGATTCTGCTACTTTAAAACACCAATTCACGCGATTCTGCTACTTTAAAACACCAATTCACGCGATTCTGCTACTTTAAAACACCAATTCACGCGATTCTGCTACTTTAAAAACGCGTTTTTGTTAGTTTTTTACAAGTAAAAGGTATGTTTTTGTGAAAAAACGTTAAAAAATAGCACAAGTGTGAAAACCTATGTTAATTTCCATAGAGAAAACGGCACAAGTGTGGTTTTTGAAAAGTAAAAAAATTACATTTGCGAAAAAATATAAGAAAAAAACTTGCATTTACGAAATTTTGTTAGTAAAAAGTATGTTTTTGTGAAAAAACGTTAAAAAATAGCACAAGTGCGAAAACCTATGTTAATTCCCATAGAGAAAACAGCACAAGTGCGGTTTTTGAAAAGTAAAAAAATTACATTTGCGAAAAAATATAAGAAAAAAACTTGCATTTACGAAATTTTGTTAGTAAAAAGTATGTTTTTGTGAAAAAACGTTAAAAAATAGCACAAGTGCGAAAACCTATGTTAATTTCCATAGAGAAAACAGCACAAGTGCGGTTTTTGAAAAGTAAAAAACTTACATTTGCGAAAAAATATAAGAAAAAAACTTGCATTTACGAAATTTTGTTAGTAAAAAGTATGTTTTTGTGAAAAAACGTTAAAAAATAGCACAAGTGTGAAAACCTATGTTAATTCCCATAGAGAAAACGGCACAAGTGTGGTTTTTGAAAAGTAAAAAACTTACATTTGCGAAAAAATATATGAAAAAAACTTGCATTTACGAAATTTTGTTAGTAAAATATAAAATTCTTACAGTTATGTATTCGTAACCGCGATATAGGGCAAGCACTCTTTTCTTAGGCGGAGGGGTATTGATATGACCTTGGCATGTCTTCAGCATACTCCTTTGGTACACCCTTGGTATACCGCTGGTATACCCTTATCACGCTCCTAACATGTAATAACATGTTCTTGACATGCTTCTAGCATGCAATAACATAGACCTTAATTACTTTATTTCATTATCCTCATTAACACCTTTCATTCATTTAGAAAAAAGAAAAAAAAATACGAATATTTCGTACTTAATTAATTCATGTAGGAAAAGAAAAAAAAAATCCCAACTATCAGAAAAATCCCAGTTTTAATTCTCCTTTCTGCCGCTAGGGGGCGCTGATGGCACTGCTCCGCCTTTGTCGCAGAACCTCAGCCGTTGCCATCCAGAAAAAAGTTTCTCCTATACGGGTGTTGCTATGGCAACCGAAACAGAAAAAATCCCCAATTTCATCCCCGATAGTTCCGCTTTTCGACGCTAGGGGGCGCTGATGGCACTGCTCCGCCTTCGTCGCAGAGGCGGAGGTGTTGCCACCCTGAAAAATAGTTTCTCCCATACTTAGAAAAAATCTCGTCCAAAAAAAAATATTTCCCCCTCAACCCCTCGTACAAGACTACGACATCGTTGCCACCCGAAAAAAAGTTTCTCCAAAATTTTTACCCCCACCTTTTTTCATTTACCCCCCTTTTACACCCCCGTCCAGGATTACGGAATTCATGATGGCGGCCATTTTGCTCCGCGCTCCGCATTGCTCCGCCTTTGGCGCAGAACCGGCTTTCCTCTTCTACTCGCATGAAATTTGATAGCGGTTCGTTTGAGCATTCGTTCTTGAGATATCGTGTTCAAGCTTCACACATATACGATTATCTTTCCAAAGGTGTAACTCAGACATTTTTCTATACAAATCAACTATAGGTAAATGGCTGATTTGTATTCGAGGATGCCCTAAGCGAACATATTCATAAAAATCCAAGAGTCCGATTTTCTACCCACATTACAAAATTTTCCCTGTACGTATATTACGTATTGCAGGGAAAGTCATGTGATACACGTATAATATTAGTTTTAAAATACGTGATCTGATATATGCCCTAACATCTTTTAATACCAACATTTTAATACCAATGGCTTTTGTTTGGGACACTTATTTTTCCATGAATAGTTTATCTCCATTTTTGAAGGTAGGGCTTATCATTACATACAGTTAACTGACTTGATTGAGTGACTAACTAAGAAACACTTTCACAGACCAAACTACTAAATGTGGAGACTTCAAACTTTGCATACACGTGGTACTTGACCCATAGATAATGAAAAACATCTAAAGTTTTGGAATTTTGATCGATGGATTTATAAATCGCGGGATGTTTTGTTCTAACTTTCTTTCAGCCATAACTCGTGAACAGGTAGACATGCAAAATTCATTTTAATACCACAATGTCCCCGTCAAAAAATATCCTAAATTTTCTTAATTAACTCTATCGTTGTATAATCAATCGTTCTCGAGATATTTTAATTCATAATTGCAGCAGACATTTTTTTTGTATTTTAATCAATGAATTTATTCATAGTTTTTCATTCAATTATGGTAACTATGGTAACCGAGCTTCGTTTCAAATATCGAAATCGTTTGTTGGCTATTCTTTAAACTAAAGAATTGCCAAATGATGCTATAACTAATTGATTTGTGTAAATATGTTGAAAAAAATGGCAACAGTGATGCGAGATAAAATATTGCTTCCAATGAGTTAAAGAGAAGAAGTTAAATCTCCTATGGATGAAACGTTTGGAAATACCATTATGCTTTGAGAATAACTTCGCTAGTGTTAGTGATAATGCATTTGTTCTAATTTGAGACAACTGGAAGACGTTGAGTTCAGCATATGTACTTTTGATTATATTTTTCTCTATATTAAAAAAAAGTATCTGAAGCCGCCATTTGATAAATTTCTATTTCCCCGAGTTTTTCTGCTTCTTATCGCAAAACTATTGCATATAAAACATATATAATTTGATACACTTTCAGGGAAAGGTTTGGAGAATACGCTGAAATAAACTATTTTTCGATTTAAACTTTATTTTAAGAAATATTTCATGTCAAAGTCAAAATATTTGTGTTGCGAGTTCACGTCCTGAACAGACTAACAATAGCAAGACAACACATTTTTACAGACATATACCTACATAGTTGAATTTTTGCAGGACGGAGCCATTTCTTAAAATTTCGATTTAGTTTACGAGTTATCCTACCTTTATGCACTTCTGAAGTGAAAAATATGGAATATCTGAAGTGAAATTTGGTTCATTTGTAGAGAAATAATAGAGAACCACTGTGAAATAAACGGTTTTTCGATTTAAATATTAGTTTGGCTTGAAATAACTCGTGAAGTGAGCTCTGCGAGAGCAAGCGAGTAGGAGGCGAAGCTCAACGACTTTCAAAGCAATAGTTACAGGGCGAGCAAAAACGCAGCGAGCAGGGGGCGAATCCCTCTATTAAAATTCTCTAATTATGGATAAAACTAATAAGTATTTTTTCCTAGTTATCTATACATCTTGAAAAAATAAATCTCAACGACTACTCGGCTTACGTATACAGGGTGTCCCAAAAACATTGAAACGCGTTTTAATTTTTTACCTGTTGGAGATAAGTGGGCAATGTAAATTGCAAAACTGTTGAAAGTAAGGTAGGGAATAAGACTACGTTAATGAAATAGTTTTACCATTCATTTTCAAAAAGTTACATTTTTTAAATTTTTATACGATACCCTTAGACAAATTTGGTCAATCAGAAATTTTTTATTTTTAATGCAACAAGATCATTAAAAAAAACCGCATATCTGTATTTTTGAAAATGAGTGAGTTGTATTTAATTGAAAATTGAACATTGTGAATGGGAACCCTATATCAAATTAGAAATGTAAATTGATGACATATCACAAAAAAGATAAAGCTGGATGATAATACATAGGAGACATTTTTGCGAATTTCGAGTAGACTCACGATATAATCACGGATTCTTAAGTACTTTTCAATAACTAAGTACTTTTTAAAAAATTAAGTACTAAGTACTTTTTTATCTAAACAATTTAAATCGTCAATTTGTTTATGATCCCTATTTTCATAGATGAAACAGTCTTTGACGTGGTACGAAAAAGTGGCATAAGTCAGATTTTTTTTCCTTTATCATAATTCAGTTGATTTTAAAAATACAGATATGCGGTTTTTCTAATGATCTTGTTGCTTTAAAAATACAAATTTTCTGATTGACCAAATTTGTCCAAGGGGTGGTATAAAAATTTAAAAAGTGTAACTTTTTGAAAATTAATGGCAGGACTATTTCTCTAACGTAGTCTTATTTCCTACCTTACTTTCAACATTTTTGCAATTTACATTGGCCATTTATCTCCTAAAGGTAAAGATTTAAAGAGCGTTTCAATCTTTTTGGAACACCCTGTATAAAATCTAGTTTTTTTTCTAATGAAGTTTTTCTCCTCAATGTGTTTTCTGTTTTGCTTTTTTAAACTATTGTAATGACAGATAATTAGGTGATCATATTAAATCATTCATCTTTTATGTAAAATAAAATATCTGGTAAACAGATAATGCGTGAACATGCATTATCTGCTCACTCGATTTGTTAGTGGTATCAAGGCCACGTGCACACGGAAAGATAGACTTCATTAAAAAAATGGTAGTATTGTATTCATAGATGCTCAAATCGTGCAAATTCAAAAATTTTTAAATATATATATATTACACCCAATAATTTTACTTTTCCTTTATTTGCTTTGTACTGTAGAGAACAGTAAACCAGCAAATTTGAAGTTCTTAAATGTTTTGTATTTTTTGCAGTTCAACCTTATAGGCCTTACTTTAAACTTAAAATTTAAGGAAATAATATACAGAACTCCTAAGAAAGTCCTTAAGCACCCCAATAACTTTGAAAGAAATTTTCAAATGCCAATTACAAAGTTGTGGAGTATTATATAATTAGTAGGAATTAATAAAAGGAATGTACGAAACAAGCATATGGAAGGCAAGAAATATCTATCACATTTCATACATATAACACAGTGGCACCTGCAACGCTGGTTAAAGTGTGCGGTCAGTAGTAGAATAATGCCGGTTCACCGACAGATCCGACGCAATGGTGAGCAAGGAGCAAAATCGCCTTCGGGAGGGAATTTCGTAATCCTGGACGGGGGTATATTTTGCGAAATGGAAATTTTTTTGAGTTTTTATTGTTTAGAAACTTTTTTGAGGGTGACAACGATATTGTGGTTTTGTACGAGGGTATTGTATATTTCGCTTAATGATTTTTTTAATGAGGTAAAGGGGTGTGTATAAAAACTGTTTTCGGGATGGCAACACCTGAGGTTCACCGGTAGAGGCGAAGAACAATCAGCGCCGTCTAGCGGCAGAAAGGGAAACTATCAAAGATGGTACTTGCGTTTTTTCAAAGATTAAAGGAAACATTTCTGGGGGTGGCAACACCTGGGGTTCACCAGCAGAGGTGGAGAAGAACCATCAGCGCCCCCTAGCGGCCGAAAAGGGAACTACTCAACGAAAGGGGAACTACTCAAGGCGATACTTTGTAATTTTTTCACTGAATGAATTTTTTAATGAAGGGGGTGTATAGAAACTTTTTTGGGGGTGGCAACACCTGGGGTTCACCGAGAGTGACAGAGTAGAACCATCAGCGCCACCTAGTGGCCGAAAGGGGTACTAGCTTAGAAGATTACAAATATTTAACTGTGAATTGAATTTAACTGTGTATATGGTGTATGAAGTATTTTTTTTCAAATGCAAATAGTGGAATAGATATGTCTATCATGCGAAAATTTAATAAATACGTGTTTTCAACTTTACAAAAACTAACAAATGTCATTTTCCAAGTTTCAAAAATCGCATATATGCTAATTTTCCTATGGGAAATAACATGTGTTTTCGCACTTGTGCTATTTTCAGCTGAATTTTAACAAATACATGTTTTCAACTATCAAAATTTAGCAAATGTAAGTTTTCAACTTTACAAAAACTAACAAATGTAATTTTCGAGTATTTAAAAATCGCATGTGTGCTATTTTTCCTGTGGGACATAACATATGTTTTCGGACTTGTGCTATTTTCAGCTAAAATTTAACAGACACGCGTTTTTAACTTTTAAAATTTAACAAATACGCGTTTCCAACTTTACAAAAACTAACAAATGTGATTTTCGAGTATTCAAAAATGGCATATGTGTTATTTTTCCTATGGGAAATAACATACGTTTTCGCACTTGTGCAAAGTTTAGACGAAATGTAACAAATACTTTTTTCCACTTTCAAAATTTTACAAATACGCGTTTTCAACTTTACAAAAACTAACAAATGTAATTTTCAAAGTTTCAAAAACCGCATGCTTGCTATTTTTCCTATGGAAAATAACAAACGCAAGTGTGCTATTTTCGATCAAATTTAACAAATACGTGTTTTCAATTATCATAATTTAACAAATGTATGTTTTCAATACTGTAAAAAAGCAACAAATGTGAGTTTTGAACACTTCAAACAAGTACTTACATACCCAATCTTGTTTAGATCTCTGTAACATCATACATAGGATCATTAGTAATTGTAGATGTAGCATCTACAATATTACTAGTTAAAGAAGACATATTAATACACAAATAGACGAGAGCACTGAAACCGCAACCTAACGACATGAAATCCTCGTCTGGAATGATCAAATTTCAGTTTGAAAGCTACCCACACTCGCTTCGTATCCATATCTAAAGTAAAAAATAATTCTTGGAATATCTCTACGCCAATGTTGTGACAAGCTCACTCCTTAAACGCACTTTTCCCTAAAGAAAAAAAATAGTTCTTGGAATATCCCTCCACCAAGGTTGTTGACAAGTCATCAGTTAAACTGAGTATAAGTTATCATAATTACACACACTAATCCTATTAAAATAGAGGACTCATTTAATAATCATAATCATTACATTAAATAGATCTTCGTAGGGTTAAAACTCATTAATATACATTAAAACTCCGGTACATAAAATTAATATATTGTAACGAAATAATTCCCCCTCCAGCCTTTAAAAATTCCTTAAGTACAGCAGAAAATCCCATATTTTTGAAAGTTAACTGCGAATCGGAGCATTTTTTAAATATGAGTACCTCACATGTAGCATTTTTTAAAATACAAACACTGAAATAAACATATCTATCATGTGAAAATTTAACAAATGTAAGTTTTCAACTATAAAAAAAATCGCAAATGTAAGTTTTCAACACTTCAAAAATCACTAAATGTGATTTTCAGCTCTTCAAAAACCAACAAATGTGATTTTCAACGTTTCAAAAACAACACGCGTGCTAATTTTGCTATGGAAAATAACACGTGTTTTCGCATGTGTGCTATTTTTTGGCGAATTTTAACAAATACAAGTTTTCAACTATAAAAAAAATCACAAATGTAAGTTTGACCGCCACGGAATAAAGGAACTGACATAAAAAGGGAAGGACTAGAAGTTGTAGTCCATGAAAATAAGGAGTGCGAATTTTGTACGATTTCCTTTTCGTTAAGAGTTATGTGGGTAACTCGCGAGAAATAGGTCGTCATCTTTTAACAAGTTTGTAGGTCGAACAATATTGTATACCAAAAGTACAAGGTTAAAGTCAGCTCCGAATAAAACCCGTATTCTATACTGAATCCATATTTATCTTTCCAAAAATGGTTATAGTGAACTGCAACTTTGGCACCTTCGAGAAAATGAAATATCAAGTCTCACAACTAGGATATAAAATAAATTCTTTCTTGCAAAAATAAAAGAGCCAGTGATGAATAGGGCCCTGCTGTCAACTTCCGCCCCACTACCATTCTAGGACCACCTTCACCGCGGAATAAAGGAACTAATATAAATAGCGGAGGACTAGAAGTTGTAGTACATGAAAATAAAAAGTACGAATTTTGTACGATTTCCTTTTCTTTAAGAGTTATGTGGGAACTGGCGAGAAATGGGTCATCATCTTTTAACACTTTGTGGGTCGCATATTCTTTAATACCAAAAGTAAAAGGTTAAAGCCAACTCCGAATAAAACCCGTATTATATACTGCATGTTTATCTTTCCAAAAAAGGCTATTCTAAACTGCAACTTTGGCACCTCCACGAAAATGAAATATCAAGTCCCACAACTAGGACATAAAATAAGTCCTCTCTTGCAAAAAATAAAAAAGCCAATGATGAATAGGGCCTTGCTGTCGACTTCCGCCCCTCTACCATACTAGGACCACCATCACCGCGGAATAAAGGAACTAATATAAAAAGGGGAGGACTAGAAGTTGTAGTACATGAAAATAAGGAGTGCTTTTTGTAGGATTTCCTTTTCGTTAAGAGTTATGTGGATACCTCACGAGGAATCGGTCGTTATCTTTTAACAAGTTTGTGGGTAACACAATTTTTTATACCAAAAGTACAATTTTAAAGCCAGTTCCGAACAAAATCCGTATTCTATACTGCATCCATATTTATCTTTCCAAAAAAGGCTATAGTAAACTGCAACTTTGGCACCTCCGAGAAAATGAAATATCAAGTCCCCCAACCAGGACATAAAATAAGTCCTCTCTTGCGAAAAAAATGTAGTGATGAATAGGGCCCTGCTGTCGACTTCCGCCTCGCTACCATTCTAGGACCACGACCGCCGCGGAATAAAAGAACTAATATAAAAAGAGGAGCACTAGAAGTTGTAGTACATGAAAATAAGGAGTACGATTTTTGTACAATTTCCTTTTTGTTAAGAGTTATGTGGATAACTCGCGAGAAATAGGTCGTCATCTTTTAACAAGTTTGTGGGTAACACAATCTTTTATACCAAAAGTACAATTTTAAATCCAGTTCCGAATAAAAACCCGTAATCTATACTGCGTCCATATTTATCTTTCCAAAAAAAGCTATATAAACTGAAACTTTGGCACCTCCACGAAAATGAAATATCAAGTCCTTGAACCAGGACATCAAATGTCCTCTCTTGCGAAAGAAATCTAGGGATGAATAGGGTCCTGCTTTCGACTCCGCCCCGCTATAGCATTCTAGGATCACGTCCGCTGCTATATAAAAGAACTAATATAAAAGTGGGAGGTCTAGAAGTTGTAGTACATGAAAATAAGGAGTACATATTTCGTACAATTTCCTTTTCGTTAAGAGATATGTGGAGATATATCACGCGAGAAATAGCTCTTCATATTTTAATAAGTTTGGAGGTCATAGAGTCATTTCTTACTTAATCGAAGTGAGAGACTCGCTATTTTGTTTTATGGTTTTTTGTACTTCATTATGCATTTATGGATCAGTTTTAGAGAAGCATATATATTTTTACTTTTTCATGTGAAGTATAGAGAAGCTATTCTTTTTACGAAAATTTTCGATTTCGAGATTCGTTGCGTGATAAAGGCTGGGCTGTCCCACCCCAACCGTCACGTGCTTTGAAGACATTTTGTAAGATGTCTGTCTGTATGTGTGCTCGTGAGAGGGAGCTGGACATGATAATTCAATAAGAAATACTTGTGTCGCCATGAAATTATGTGTATTGATGCATTATGTTAAATATGGAACTATATAGGAAATTTTCGTAATTTTTATCATTACAACGCATATTCAAAATTTAAGATTTTCATACGATTATACCCCGTTGAGAAACAGAGATTATCAAAAAAGTGATTATATTTTAATTGAATCGTTCAAACAGCTATCAAAATAACTTCAAAGTAAAAACTTCGTTAAAAATACAGCGTATAACTGATGAGTAACGGTTAAGAGCAATGACATGCTCCTTTAGAATAAACAAGCTAAAGAATCAAAGCAGCAAGAACATAAACACATTTTTGCTTTTATTGGTGTGGTTACTGGGTTTTTTTCTCTGAAAGTATCTGATTTTGTCTACGAAACTGGTTCATGCATTACATCCTTATTTTCAATGTTACATTCTTATTTACAACGTTTTTACTTTACAAGTTTTTTAGTAAGTTTATATGGGAAAATGAATTTAAACTACACTGTACAGTGTTGCTAAAAATAAAGCTTCATCCACATATTTCCATGACTTTAATGGAGAAAAAATACAGTAATACATTTAAAGTGATTTTTAAAGTGTTTAATATGGCTGAATACATTGAAGAGGAGGATGCACCACAATATGCACTGACAATGATCCAGTCTACGAAACTGGTTCATACATTACTAATTAGTTGCATCCTGTACTTTTATTGAAATCTTTACTTTACAAGGATTATAGTAAGTCTACATGGGAAAATGAGTTTAAACTATACTGAAAAATGGTGTTAAAAAGGTCCTCATCCATATATTTCCATGACTTTGATGGAGAAAAAGGACAGCAATACATTTAAAGAGATATATGTAAAGTGTTTAATATAGATGAATACATTCAAGATAAAAGTATGCATTAAGGTACAAATATTATTTATGCAGGAATGTGTATGTGTTGAAGACCCAGACCGTCCGACTCATCCTGAGGACTTGAGCAACTATTTGGACGGCCGGGAAAAGGAATGTGTATGTGTTGTTGTTGAGACCCAGACCGTCCGACCTACCAGAAAGGTGTTGTTGTTGTTGTTGTTACCCAGACCGTCCGACCTACCAGAAAGGTGTAAGGTAACTGTTTGGACGGCCGGGAAGTGCCACTCAATTTAGACCGAAACCCAGTGGGGGAGGCATCCACAGGGACCGTACCCTCCTTCCCCTACCACCAACCTCTCGGAAGGACTTACGAAACCGCATGTTTAACGTGATTGTACTCCGCGTGAACACGGCGGCAGTTTTTTGGCAGTGGCTGGAATCGAACCCGGGCCAACCGAGTGCTACTCCAGCGCGCTAACCAATGGGCTACCGCGCCCCCGAATGTGTATGTGTTGATTGTTGTTGTTGAAACCCAGACCGTCCGACCTACCAGAAAGGTGTAAGGTAACTGATTGGACGGTCGGGAAGTGCCGCCCAATTTAGACCGGAACCCAGTGGGGGTGGCATCCACAGGGACCGGATAGGAGGATAACCTAAGGTAACAGTAGTAGGTGGCCAGTCGGATTGCCAGTTGTAAGTCAAATTGATATTAGGAGCGTGGATATGCAGAGTCTATTTTGACGATAAGAGTTTGCAATTCCATCCCAGTGACTCAACGGTAGAGCATTTGCTGGCCAGTACGAAGATCCGTAGTTCGAATCTCGATTGGGGCAGAAATACTATTTTCAAGGTTCGTCTAAGGAAGCTGTAACAGGGAAAGCTGTAACAGGGCGTCACTTGAAATTTTGAATTACTTGTTTAACTTGGTCAGAATAGTCAGTGGGTACAGTAAACTTTCCATGCATATGTTGGAAGCGGCGACACAATGAAAGTCCATTCATGTGGAGCAAACAGACAATCTATGGCAGAGGACGCATCACACTAAGTTCCAGTAAGAGAATAACTCCACCGGTGTGTTCTGTATTGAGTGCAGTGATACTATAACCCAGAACACTTACACTATCTGTATTGATATTATTCTCTTAACAGTAATCCAAAATGCTCTTGAAAATATTCTCAGCTAATCTTGAGGTAGATTTCCTGAGCCCAAGATACTGTTTTTTCGGTTTCTAGATGAAAGTGATGTGCTCTTCACGTATTGTTCTGTGGTGTGACTTACATTCAACTTCTACCAACGTAGTAAGGGTAAAGCCATTATTCCCATCAAAGTACTATTTACACAGATTATTAATATGCTTTTCTTTATGCGGATTTTTTTTTATAATTTTGAAACTTTTTTCTATTCAAATTTTGTGTTTGTCCACTATTACAGCTATATCTTCAGCATGTTCAGTCTGAAAATATACTACCCGACATAGAATATGCAACAACATGAAGCTTTGGTCGTATAATTATGCAAATTGCGAGATAAACCCAGCTGGGTGTATACAAATGATTTGAAATGCAAGTAGATCACGTGATTCGAGCGTGGGATAAAACAGATGGAAACGGGATATGACTGTCTGTCGCCTACGGAAACCCATATTCCGAGCTGGTTTTCATTTCAGAAGATACGTGTTGTTGAAGAGAGGCCTGGCTGACCCCAAAGTCCCTTTCAGTATTTGGACGATCGTGCGAGGGGATTTCTTTTAGACCTGCGTACGACTAGATGGCCATACCGGCATATCGTAGCTAAAAAATGCATAGATGTGTCTACCAAAAGATTTGGAGAAGATGAATTGAAAAGCACATGTGCATCTTCGCAGTGGTACAGGTCCATCCAATCATACGCCAGCAAGCATTGATCGACGCATTCGAAGGTATGCGGTGGTGGCCCCATAAACTACGATTGTCGACATTCTGCAGAATTTGCAGAATACATTGGATGTTCCAATTTCAGCGAGAACAGTTTCTTGACGATTGGCCGAAAGCGACTTGCACTCAAGTCGTCCTTTAAGATGGCTTCCATTGACCATAAGACACCTACGTAAGAGATTGCAATAGTGTCGGGCCCCAGCTTCCTGAAAGACTGAATGGAACAGGACGTTCAGCGACGAGTCTCGGTTCTTTTTGTCGAATGACAATCGTCGTGCGAGAGTCTGGAGGCGACGTGGATACAGATCCAATCCTGATGCGGCTGTTGAACGCCACACTGCTCGGTAATTCGGCGTCATGGTTTGGGGTGTCATCGGATTCGATAGCCGGTCACCTCTAGTTCGTATCAGAAGCACAATGACGGCACGACGTATGTGAATGAGGTGCTGCGGCCTTTTGCACTACCCTACCTTCAAAGGTTGCAAAATTCTGCATAAATCGAGCAGGATAACGCGCGACTGCCCACGGTAACCATCAGCAGACAAGCCTTGCAAGATATCATATCCAGGTGCTTCTTGGCCTCCATTGTCTTCAAATATATCACTCATCGAAGATGTTTAGGACGTGATTGGCCATCGTTTGACTACCCTGTCCCCGTCTCAAACAGAGGACGACTTGTGGAGGATGGTTGAAGGTATATGGTCATCTATCCCTCAGGAAACTATCCGCGCGCTCATTGCATCGGTTCCTTGAAGTGTTGCTGCTTGTATCGCCACAAGATGTGGATCTACTGCCTACTGATCAACCTGTCTATGCCATCACTGTATTGCATTATCCTACTGTAACTAACATCCCTTATTTATATATGTCATCTCTGTCTGTTTGTCCTTTATCATCACACTCTACTCACTCTTTCATGGTGTTGCATTTTCTGTGTGTGGTAGTGTATTTCAAAAGTTAAGAGGTTACAGCAGATGGAACCCGATTTGAAACACCGAAATGAATATCAGTATAAGAAGAGGTGTGCATTTTTGCATGTACACGCGAAGTGCGTTATTTTTGTAGTCGCGACCTGTGACACCAAATCAACACCATGTCCTAGCAGCATTGACTTGAATGATGGTGTTCACATGGGTCACTAGGTGTGACGTCAAGTTGGTGTCAGTGATGCGTCAAAGAAAGGGATGCGGGTTTCCAGGTACTAACAAGAAGCTTGGTAGTTGAGTCAATGCCGCGTCCCAGAGAAACCCGAGTCCCTTGTTTTGTCATGCCACTGACATCAACGACCTAGTGACCCATATGAACTCAACCATTCACATCAATGTACATCTGGAACGTAGCGTCCACTTCGCATCACATGATACGACTGCGAACATAATGCACGTTGTTCATGTACACTGGACGAAAAGCTACCCATGTGAACTCCGTTATTCAAATCAAAGTACTGCTGGAACGCGGCGTCAACTTCGCGTCACAGGACATGACTACAAAAATGATGTACGTCGCTTGTGTTTACAGGGTCTAAACCTCTAAACAGTCCATGGAAAAACCATACTTAGCTGACATGTGCTAAGGGCTGACGTCGAGGGCTTATCCTTTGCTGTATCAGTTTCCGTGGTTTAATTAGAGCTAGCAGCTGAGTTACTCTCCATGTGAAATGCTATCGTCTGATACTCCGATTTTCGTGGCTCGAAAGAAACGTTGAACATCAACAGCAAGACTTATTCTTCGCTTTTTCAGTTTTCCAATATAATACTAACCTGTCTACAAGATAAATATTAATTATTATTGTAAGGGATATCGGGTCCTTTTCAAAGGCGTTCTCAATCTGAGAAATTTTACAACGCTTCTCGAATTTGTAAGTAGATAAGTCAAGACATATTTATGTATCTGTTCCTTTCCCAGTGAGGGGCTTATAGCGCTAAGATGTGGGTAGTGACCTTCCTTTGATCCCTTTTTATGGTATTCGTCTATTGTCAACTTAAATATAGCAGATGCACAATAGTATAATTCTGTTATAGATATCCGAGTTATTGGTTAAGGATTTGGGTATATCCTTGAAAGGACTGAATATGACTGGATAAGTCAGATGACGGAACAGATGAACGCGATGATCAAACGATAGTGACAGCCAAAAAGACACCGACGCCTATAACGCTACGATAATCCAAACACACTTAGATTCTTCTGCACACCACACAGAATTAACACGTACCAATGGGAACTGACTGAAGAAGCAGGATAACATTGTCGGTGTATTATCTTAAGATGTCTATCATTGATCAACTAATATGAGAAATCGACTGCAATCCTTATCGAGCGCATGAATCCTGGATGGTATTTGAATGACGCTACATAATGTTTAGCAATACCGCTTCTGCCAAGAAGCGGATGAACACTTACTTCCATTTGCATATGAAGAACGTAAAGGCAGTGCTCCAATCAGATTTCGTTTTTAAGAGACACACGAGCGTTACACTCGGCGTGACAGAATGGGGAACCATATCCCTTTAAATCCAATCTTCCCTAGTATTGTAAAGTGGTACTTTGACTGCTCACCTATACTACTACAGTGCCTAGAAGTAATAGTGTGCTGACCCAGGCGAAAAACAGGTTCCCCAAAAACCGCCTCCGCCAGACGGCGTTAATCTCGAATAAGAGATCAAAAGCGGTGGAGTTAACATTGAAACTAATGGGAATTTAATGCAAATGAAATGTCCGATATCTTTGGAAATAACTGAAGAATATGTGTGAAATTGGGTGTGATTATTTCAAGTGGTATACACAAAAAGTCATTTGATTTTCCGAGAGATTGAGCTAGGGATATATACGTATTTTTAAAATTTTATTTAACTTGATCTAGTGTTCGTTCAAATCTTTAAGGTCCAAAATAATCAAGTTCATCCATCACAGTAACGTGAAATTCGGTATGACGTTTTCTCTTGTGGTACATTTCAGTTCTTTCGATTTTGAAGATTATCGGGCTAACCCGTCCTGGGCCCGCCATAGGACTTTATTTGTTTTTAGAGAATAACACGAAAATCAGAGAAAGTAGGAAATCTAAATGTTATATATCGTTTTCGTGTGAGGTATATTTTAATTCTTTCAATTTTGAACCGTATCAGTTAGCCCGTCTTAGGCCCGACTTAGAAACTCACCCATTTTTGCGGTATAACTCGAGAACAGGTGTATCTAAAAATTCGAAGTTTAGCATATCCTTGTCATTTGCTGTATATTTTAACTCTTTGGATTAAAAATCTTATCGGACTAGCCTGTCCTGAGTCCAACAAGAGGAATATATCGTTTTTTGAGAATAACTCAAAATTCGGAGCATATAGAATGTCTAAATTTAATATATCATTGTCCTTATGGGGGTATATTACATTTCATTGCATATCAAACCTTATCGGGCTAGACCGTCTTGGCCCGCCATAGAAATATACTCGCTTTTCAAGAATAACTCGATCAATCGGAGTAGCTAAAAAATGTAAATTTAGCATATCATTTCCTTTTGGATGGATTTTAATTTAAATTTTGAACCTCATCGGGCTAGCCCGTCTTGGGTCCGCTGAAGAATGCATTCGTTTTTGAAGAATAACTCGAGAACCGCAATAGCTAAAAATTCCAAGTTTAACATATCGTTGGCTTTTGTGGTATATTTAAGTTTCTTCGGATTTGAACTTTATCGGGGTAGCCCGTCCTGGGCCCGACATAGGAATGGACCTGTTTTTTTAGAATAACTGGAAAATCGGGGCAACTAGAAAATATAAATTTAGTACATCCTTATCTTTTGTGGTATATTTTAATTCCTTCGATTTTGAACCGTATCGGGCGAACCGATTTTGAACCGTTTAAGGCGGGTCAAAGACGGGCTAGCAAGATACGGTTCAAAATATAAATAATTATAATATATTCCAAAAGACAATGATATATTAAATATTCTAGCTACGTGCTTTTTGAGTTATTTAAAAAAATAGTACATTAATATGTCGGGCCTAGGACGGGCTAACCCGATAATAATCCGAAGAGTTAAAATATACCGCAAAACATAACGACATCCTAAACTTGGAAATTTTCGCTAGTCCGATTCTCAAGTTACTCCCCCAAAACGAAAGGATTCCTAAAGGAGGCCTAAGACGGGCTAACCCGATACGGTTCAAATTCGAAAATATTAAATTCTACCCGAAAAGGAATTAATATACTAAATTTGGATTTTCTATCTGCTCCGGTTTTCGGGTTATGCTAAAAAAAATGAGTATATTCCTATAGCAGGCCCAGCACGGGCTAGCTGAATGAAGTTCAAAGTCGAAAAAATGAAATATACCACAAAAGACAATAGCATGCTAAACTTGGCTACTCTGGTTCTCTAGTTATTCAGCAAACACGATCGCATTCTTAAGGCGGACTCAAGACGGGCTACACCGATGAGGTTCAAATTATAAATTATGATAAACCCCAAAAGAAATTGATATACTATATTTTGATATTTAATTGATATACTATATTTTTCAGCTGCTCCGATTTACGAGTTATTCTCGAAAAACGAGTACATTATCACTATGTCGGGCCTAAGACGGGCTAACCCGGTACGATTCAAAATTAAAAGAATTGAAATATACCCCAAAAGAAAACGATATATCAAATTTAGATTTCCTACTTTCTCTGATTTTCGTGTTATTCTCTAAAACCAGGTAAAGTCCTATGGCGGGCCCAGGACGGGCTAGCCCGATAAGCTTCAAAATCGAAAGGATTGAAATGTACTACTATAGGAAACGTCATAATGAATTTCACGTTACTGTGATAAATGAACCTGGTTATTTTGGACCTTAAAGGTTTGAACGATCACCAGATCAAGTTAAATAAAATTTTAAAAATACGAATATATCCCTAGCTCAATCTCTCTGAAAATCAAATGACTTTTTGTGTATACCACTTACAATAATCACACCAAATTTCACGCAAATTCTTCGGTTATTTCGAAAGATATCGGCCATTTCATTTGCAATAAATTCCCATTAGTTTCAATGCTAACTCCTCCGCTTTAGATCTCTTATTCGAGACCAACGCCGTCTGGCGAAGGCGGCTTTTCAGAAACAGCTTCTAGCATTGGGAGGTATAGGTGGTCGGCACACTATTGCTTCTAGGCACTGTACCTATACGTTCAAGACGTTCTGCGGTCGTTGTGTTGTCTAGGATATCACGTCTTGTAACAGCTGTTTTGTAACATGATAACAAGGTTCAAGGTTCAAAACGTACGAGCACACGTTTCAGGGAAGTACCTCTGAGGTGTTGATAACCTTCTATGGCTAGCCAGATGTCCCAATCTTTCGTCAATCGAACATATTTGGGAGCTTCTGGGAGGGCATTTGCAGCCATCAGAATTTGCATAATCTAGACGAGTAGTTAGAACTTATGATGGAGTCTTTAACTTAAACTTTTAGTATCTAAAATTTGACAAAATAATTATTGCTTAATTTATTTTAAACTACAGAAAATATTTCAAATTAGTTTAAAATAAACAAAAACATATAAAATTTTAATATTCAATTTACATAAAATATACAAAAATAATAATAATTTGTACATTTTATATATCTGGGGGATAAAAGATAAAGTTATTAAGATCACACTTGCAAAGCGTCTTAATTAAAATTTAAAATATGAATCATGAAATGTTAAAAAATACGATGGTGGATGTTTCATTTCTAGACATGTCGACTTTTGATTTGAATTACAATCAATACCAATTGAATTTGCTAATAAATCATAGATATGTATATCAATTATGTTTTAAAATCTTACTGGTGAACAGGCGTGGTAGTCAAATAAACTAGTTTTCACTTATTCGTTTGGTTGTTTCACCATCGAATTTGGGGCAATTAAGAATTTTCCGAAAATTGTTAAAAACTCCTAATTCCAGTTTCATCATGTTTCAAAGATTCAATTCAACACCTTATCAGTTTTATTATTGAGACAATCCCTTATATTGACCTTCGAAACCGTTCGTTGACCTTGATCCTCCTTTTGAAATCCCTCCCTTTAAGATTTGGAATTTTTTTTTTCACCTCGCGGCGAACTGCACAGCAAAAGCAAAGAAAAGCCCTTTTATTAGCTGGCAGTACTTCGGGATTTACTGTGAATAGCGGAGGGGAAATTTTGGCATTTACTAGCATAAAGCCAGTTCTTTTGAGCCCGGAGGCACCACTTTTAAACCACTTATGTATGTTTTTGTGGAGGGCAATTAACGTTTTTTGAGGTGTCTCAGCTAGCATGCGGGTTCTTATGAAAACCTGTGCAATTTCCCGAAAATTATAATCTTGCTTTGGGAAGATTTGTATTAGAAAATTGTTTTAGGACATGCGCGTATAAGTTGTTAGCGGCTTTTTTGGCCAGAGGATTGTGGTTATTTTCCGCTGGAGAATAATAACTTGATAATTGCGGTGATTACCATAAAGTAATGAGAAAATTTAAAGAAAAAAGGAATTGCAAGGAAGTGAATATTGGTACTGCTACTGGATTTTAAGTTTCGAGAGTTTTTTTCCTTTTTTCCCCTTGCAGTGAGTAGTAGCAGCAAATCCTGACGAGTCTCTTGGAGAAAGAAAACAATGTCTTAAAATATACATTGTCTACACACACACGCACACACACACACACATATATATATATATATATATGTATGTGTGTGTGTGTGTATAATGAATTCGCCAATTGAAATTTTGACGTTTTGAAAAATGCGATTTGATATATAATTTCGGAAAATTTCCAAATACCATTAATATGGAGAAGACAAATAGTATAGTAGTATACATTGCGATTTGTATACAGGGGCTACATTGACGATCGCCATTCTCGGATTTTACAAATAAAATTAAATTTGGCGTTTAAAAAAAATATTCGAAAATATCTTGGCGATTATGTCTTCTGCCGATATCAAAATCAAATATCGGGATATTACTACCCGTAGTATGCTACATGTGTCTTTTACAAAACAATGATCTTTAGAATTTTAGAAATTATAAATCAAATCAAATTTTTCAAATGAATAGTGAAAATAAAATTTGGAGAATAAAAACTTTGTTTGACTGTTTGACGAAAGAAAATTTCATCTGACAAATAGGTTGGTGAAAGTAATCAAAACTCCAGAGCAACACATGGTATACCATAATTTTTGATTTTGACATTGGCAGAATTCACAATCGCCAAAATTTTCGCTAAATCTATTTCTTATTCACTAAATAAAATTTTCTCTCGCAAATAAGACAATGGCAATCGGCAGCGTGACCCAAGAAGATGCCTGTCTGTCTATGTCGTCTGTAGTGAAAAATGTAAACGTCGTACGACAATGAAATTTGGTATATATATATATATACTTCAGGACAGGGGAAGGTACGCTTTGGCAATATTTTTTTAAAATTCGAATTAGTTTTTTAAATATTTTTAGTTAAAGAAGCTTCCTGTTCACGGCTGATTTATACCAATCTACTATGGAATGGCTCATGCTTTGTTGGCTATTAATTTCTCTAATTATCGCGGCATTGGATCGTTTGCGATGGTGGTGTCATACCCTGCGAATAACTTCCCATGCTGTCCCACAGATATTCTATTAGGGATAAATCTGGGGATTGGTCAGGCAATGGAAGTATGTTGGTATCACTTAGATATTTCTATGACATATTTGACACATGTGTACAGGCGTTATCGTGATGAAATAAAGCGTTATTCACAATAGCTCTAAAACGGAAATCTACAGGTTCAGCAACATAACATCAAGATTTCAGCAACATAACATCAAGATTTCCGCAACATAACATCAAGATTTCAGCAACATAACATTAAGATTTCAGCAACATAATATAAAGATTTCAGCAACATAATATCAAGACTTCAACAACATAACATAAAGATGCTAAATTGCCTTCAATACGTCCTAGAATGGAAAGTCTATCAATGCTGATTGATCCCCAAACCATAACACCCTGTATTTGAGCCTCGTGCCGTTGACACTGTTGGATGGATTGTCGCACTCTCTATGTGACATATATATATATATGGATTTTTGGTTATCGTATTCCTGGATGAAGACGACTTGAATCATTCTACATCCTGTGTGACTCGGGAAGGCCACCAATCCCAAGCGTCTCTCGTCGATGATGTTGAGGTCAGTGGTAAGCAAGGGCTACTAATGTAAAGTTAATGGAACTTGTTCAACAGGTGATGAACTTCTGAGTACCATATCTTGTCTAACAGCCGATAGAGTGGCTGTAGTAACAGCTAGGATTCGTTAACGAAGACAATCATCATGCATTAGACGATTATGCAATAGATGGCATTAAGAGATAATCACGTTGATCAGTCACCGTGCATGCTCCAGGCTCAACTTTACGAATGTAGAAAGCCTTACTTGAATCATTTCTGGACATATCGTTGGACCGCATTCTGGTCAATATGTGTGCCTATACACCGAGTTGATCACGGAAGACTCGTGAAAACAAATTGTCCGCTCTCTCTCAAAGTTTATTTGATGATTCCTGTGAATAATATTTTGTAGGCATTTTGAGCAACTTAATCATTCTTCTGGAATAAATTCTATTTAAAATTTTCTTTTGCAAAAAGTATCCGTTTGAAAAAACTATTTGCGTAACTAGTGTGGAAGGATATGCATTATAAATTGCTGCATTTATAGTTCTTTAAAATGTACAAATTCATAAATATCACCACACAATGTATTTATCCTGAGATCCTGATTTAAAATAATATTTATAAACACAGAGAGATGGAGACATGATTTTTAAATGTTGCAGTTTAATATACTATTAAAATTAAAATCGTGTATTTTATCATATAAATTGATACCCTGTTTATTACTTTGTATATCTGAATTTAAATCTGAAAAGTTAGCAAAATTAAAATTAGTATTATTTGAAGTTACTGAGATAAGAGTCAAAAGCAACAGTTGGTTTATTATTGTAGCATGCACGTCATCAAGATCATACACATCTGTATATAAGCAATTATGCAAACCGTGACGATTTTCTTTCATATAGAAGAATAAATATGTTTGTGAGAATTGATGAGTTATACTCCCTCTGCTAAATGCCAAATTAATTACCGTGCTATATATCTTAACCAGCACTATATCTATTAATAGATTTGATACCGATATTTCCTGAAAGCGATATATTTATGCCGGTTTACATGATAATTGAAATAATGTTAGGTGCGCAATATCCAATGTAGAGAACATATCTGGCTGGGTCATGATAAAGAATTCAATTACATTCTCGAATTATTATTAAAAAAGAGTATTGTAATTTTATTTCCTCTCAAAATATCAATGATTGCTTTTTATTCTGAGGCTCTTTCTGTCATCACAAAGCTTACTGTATGGATGAAACTAGTAAAACATTTTCACCTCTTGATGACAAACAAAAAATTTCCGATATGGTCAAGACTTGATACTGATTGAATGTTATCATTTTCACTACCGTTCTAATTTTCTGCCAGTTCATTAATGACGAAAAGTTTGTTGTCACCAAATAAGTGCAAAAATTCTATTGTAGTCTGAAGCGATTTTAGAAATCAAAAACGTCTTAGACTTTAACACCGATGGTTTCCAATCTAACTTTCTTTGGGAGCGTTCTGGGACTGAGAAGCAAACAACGCATGAATGAATCTGTAGAATAAGTCGAGCGATATAAATGAAATATTTTACAATTTAAAAGATAGAAGAATGGCTGGGATTCAATAGCAAATTCCGCATAAATAATAAAGATGCAGAAATGAGAAATATATAAACGGTGTAGTACCGTTTTAAAATCAGATTAGGAACTTCTACTCAGGAGCAATTTTGACCTACACTGAACAGAGGTAGTTTTGAAACAAGAGTGCGAGTTTTAATCTAATTTCAAAAGTTGGCAGTCTTCAAATAGCCGGAAATATAAAAAAAAAAATTCCAAGATTGTCATTAGAGCTTTCTAAGTGAACACACTTTAGACGTGCCAAGTTCGTAAGTCTGCATCCAAGTGACAACATTTTTTCGCGAATCCATTTCAGAAACTGGGAGCGCTGCATTTTAAATTAGCCCTGAGCTCCTTTTGTGAAAATGAATTTCCTAATTCTCCCTTTTTAAACTGAAAGTAATCTAATACTCCACGGAGTTCCAATTAACTCCAACAGGCTGGAGACATCCTAAAAAGAGAGTTAGTCCCAGAATTAGAAAACAAAGCGGAAATTCGTCATTAGCGGCTGTTCTGGATGCAAGTCGTAATTCACTCCCCGCGAAAACGAAACAAAACAAAATGCCTCGCAAATAAAGGGCGGGGGCAGAACTTTTGTCATGCTCCCACAATGAATTCATTACTCACTCCGGGAGATAAGGAGGCCCACTTTTAGCCCGCTGAATCAAAATTAAAATTCCACTTTTCATTTAGAAGACAAAGGTTACCACCCTCCCTACATATGTGTGCATAAGTGTAACTCCTGATAAACTTTATCGCGACATACGGAAAAGGTTCTTTCTTTTTTATCACCCCCAGAAACCGTTATTCCATTGTGGAATCCTCAACTCTTTCAGCACCACAGCGACTCAATCAACGCAGACGATTAAAACAAAAGCACGCTTTTATCGCCTCGCAAGACCCGCATTCTGGTATTCGCCTTTGTGTTCGCACTCGAGTAGGCCGCCATATTGGAAAATACGAAACGATAACGGAGGACCGTTACAGTCGCAGTGAAGAAGCGCCAGCAAAAGAATTTATCTCGCCTTTTATCGGTCGGATTATAATGGCCCGGGCACTTACATTTTTCGCGCCGATTATCGACTGTTGGCCGATTAATCAACGAGCAGCGCTTTCATCTTTAGCGCTTTTCCCGGTGATTGGGCAGAAGCGCGGAATGGCTTGATAGATGGATCTCGATGTAAATTATTTTTCGACCGGTTAAAACGGTTCTCCATCGATTCCGGCCCGCACTCGAAAATGAATTTTTACGGGTAACGGGAGACGGAAACTTTCATTATGGATGTAACGGGATAGTGGCCCCTTTCACGAATTAGCATCGATTGAGTTCAGAAAGGGCGGGGGGAGGGAACTGTCTTCGAAAATTACCTCCCCTCCCCCACCACCATTTCCTTCAAATTCATCAAGAGCAAACTGCATTCGATCAAAGAACTCTTTCGAAAACTTCTGGCGACTCTTCTGCAGAACTTTTCATTCACCCCCTCGAACATTAGGCAGCATGGAGAGCAAGTTGGTAATTTTTGTGGTTCAATAATCGCATTCATTGGCCCGTTTTGGAAATGAAGTTAAAAATATTCTCATCATCTGGAGCATTCAATTAAGTTCATTTCGGAAATACAAGGGATAATGGACCTTCAATTCATTCTTAAAGAATCGATTATTTTGCATGTTTATTTAAAACTGCAATGTAATCGAGTTTAAACTCAACGTTTCAATTATTCAAGATTGGTTTATAATTTATTGCCAATATTTTAATTTTATTGAATAATTCCAGAGATTATGGATGAAGTTTCAAAATAATTGAACACACAGAATTTGTTGGTAAGTATTCAAAAGAACATCGGTCATGTGTTGGTACTATATATCCTAATCAAAATCTAGATTCTATTAGAATGAATCTTTTAATGGCCTAGTGAAATGTAAAGTTTAAAAATTAATGAGAATTTCAATATTATATTGGCATCGAATTGTATTTTTGGAAGAATAGTATTAAAGAGATGTTCACCCTGGAATGTAAAAGATGTAGAGAAACATTCAAAATGAAAAATATTATTAGTGACTGTTAACATAAGAGTGTAACTGAAAATCGTTCTGCTAAATACCATATATTTCATATAAAAATACTGAGAAATATATTATAAGATGTGAAGATTCTTCCCAGATGACAGTATTAACACCGTTTCTTCATAGCGAATATGGAGAGAAGACAATATATATAATGTTAAGAACGAATGTTCAAAAAATTACTTCTGACTACCTATTTCATTGAATATTTCTCTCTTGCTTCCAATAATGGATGAAGTTATGTACCACGCTATATACAACCTAAACTTTATACATTAAAACAAATATTAACAATAAAGATCAATCATGCATAAAGCATCGATTATGAAACACTTTCCAACTTCAATGCAATTTTATTTAAACATCTCTAAATTGCGATACATTCCTTGGTAATATTTTTAAAATTATCACAAAACTACATTAATTTATTGCATTTGAAAACTTAAAATTTCATCGAAAAAAATGAACTTCATTCAAATGACTGCAATGAAGTATAAATTGCCTGGTTTAAATATCTCTAAAATGCGATACATTCCTCGGTAATAATTTTAGAATTATCATAATACTACGATAATTTATTATATTTGAAAACTTCATCGAAAACAAATGAACTTTTTTTAAATGACGTCATCGAAATATAAATCGGCTGGCTCTTTAAATAAAAGCAGCATTTCATTCATAACCATTTTTCCATTCATTTCATTCATCACAATACTATAATAATTAATTTTATTTAAAACTTAAAATCATGGAGGTACAAGTAATTTAACTCTATGATCAAAACTTCATCAAAACATCTTTTGCTTCTCTGTAAAATCAATGATTGTTTCATTCATATCAGCTATATTGCAGACCCCATGAGCTAAATAGTTTTGCATTAAAGAAATGCAGCAATTCTTATACAACTCATTCTACATCTTTTGCTATTTACATCCTTCATAAGTGAAAAGTAGGCTTCGTTGTAGAAATAATCAAAGTTGGATGATCATTTAAACTCAACTATATTGTATTGAGTTGTTTCAGGATGTAGATGCACAGAATTTAAGCAAAAATAAAGCGGTTTCAGGGCGGATACAACACTAAATATGAATTAAAAAGAACTTTAAAATTACGATTTCGACACAAGATAGATGCCACATTTTATTTTGAAGTGGGTCACGTGATCTCTTCATATAATGATCATGTGATCTCTTCATATAAAGGATGTAATTATTATTTTAATTTTTATTTAAAAAACTACTGAATATATTTTGCTGATTTTTTTTTTGTATATTTTATGGAATAATTTGAATATTTCCTTAAACTTTCGAAGCAATTTGTGAATTTTAAATCCGCTTAAAAAATGTTTGAAAAATCAGATCCCATGGGGTTCAATGTATTTCATTTTTTCAACCCGGGTTCATTCCAAAATTAATTGAGTGATATCATTCATTTATATTCCCATAGGTCCCACAGACCGTGTGAAGAACATACTAAAATTTCATTTTGATAAAGTCATTTTTACGGCAGTTATCATGCTAACGGACAGACAGACAGACAGACAGAATGAACAAAGTCATAAACACTTTTCAACTATGTTGTAAAGTGTTAATAAAAACATATTAATTTCGTAACATCTATTGACATTGACTAATTGTCATATTTTTTTTTTATAAATAATCATACAAGTAAAGTCTAATTAATACAGGATATAAACAAAGTCTCGACCTATTTTAGTAAAAAAATCATAATAATCTTAATAAATATATTATTTATTAATTAATATCTTATTTATTAATTATTATTTAATTAATAATATTTTATTAATTAATATTATTTATTAATTATTATTTAATTAGTAATATTTTATTTATTTATTAATTATTATTTAATTAATAATATTTTATTTATTAATTAAGTATATATTTCAGTATAATTCAAGTTGAACCGAATCAACAAAAGACCAAATTTAAGATTTTACCTGGAGTAAAATTGTGCAATAAATAAACAAAACAGTTTTCTTAGAATATTCCTTCGAATCCTTATTTATAATTCAAATTTTTCGAAATATTAGATTTTTGAGATGATCTGTAAGCTGAGACGGATCGAATAAGGCCAAAACCGAGAGTCTACCTAAAGATAAATTTCTAGTTAATTAAGCGAAGTGGTTTTCCCTCCCTACTCCTTCAAATCGTTGGTTCTAATTCAAATCTTTCGAAATATTAGATTTTTACGTTTATCTGAAAGCCGAGACTGATCGAATGAGATCAAAATTGAGATTCTATTTAGAGTGGAAGTGCTCGATTATTAAGCAAAGTGGTCTTGAGTTTTTTGGTCTTGAATATTCCTTCAAATCGTCACCTCTTATTCAAATGTTTCGAAATATAAGATATTTCCGTTGACCTAGAAGATATGACAGATGAAGTGAGACCTAAACTGAAATTCTGGCTCGAGTGGAAGTGCCCGATAATTGAGCAAAGCGGTTTTGAGTTTTTAACACTTTACAACATAGTTGAAAAGTGTTTATGACTTTGTTCATTCTGTCTGTCCGTTAGCATGATAACTGCTGCAAAAACGACTTTACTAAAATCAAATTTTAGTATGTTGTTCAGACGGTCTTTGGGCCCTATGGGAATGTGAATGAATAATATCACCCAATTAGTTTTGCATTGAACCCGGGTTGAAAAACTGAAATACATTGAAACCTATGGGATCTAATTTTTCAAACATTTTTCAAACGAATTTAAAATTCATAAATTGCTTCGAAAGTTTTAGAATAAATTCAAATTATCCATAAAAATATAAAAGAAAATTTCAGCAAAATATATTCGGAAGTTTTTTAAATAAAATTTAAAATAATAATTACACCCATATCGTATGAAGAAATCACATGATCCACTTCAAAATAAAATATGGCATCCATCTTGTGAAAAAATCGTGATTTTTAAAGTTCTTTTTAATTTATATTTAGCGTTGCATAAGTCCTAAAACCGCTTTATTTTTTAATTTTTTTCTGTGCATCTGTATTCTGACACAACGTAATTAGAATATATTTGAGTTTAAATTATCATCAAACTTTGATTAGTTCTGCAACGAAGTTTAATTTTCTCTTATGGAGAATGTAAACACATGAAGCTGTAAGATGGGTTGTATAAGAACTGCTGAATTTTTAAGGAAATATTATTTAGCTCGGGAGTCTGCAATATATCTGATATGAATGAAACATTAATTGATTTTACATAGAGACGCAGACGATTTTATAGCAGACTTTTTCGATGAAGTTTTAAGCATAGAGTTAGATTACTTTTATCTCCATGGTTTTAAGTTTTTAAGTAAAATAAATTATTGTAGTATTGGGATGAATAAAAGGAATAAAGTGTATGAATGATATATTTGCTCCTTTTTCATAGAGAGTCAGGCGATTTATATTTCAATGACATCATTTGAATAAATTTAATTTTTTTCGATGAAGTTTTAAGTTTTCAAACATAATAAACTATTGTAGTATTGTGATAATTTTTAAAATATTACCTCTGAATGTATTGCATTTTAGAAATTTTAAATAAAACTGCATTGCAGTTGGAAAGTGTTTCATAATTAAAGCTTTATGCATGATTGATCTTTCTTGTTTAAAATATTCCTTTCAAATCGTCACCTCTTATTCAAATTATTTCGAAATATAAGATTTCTCCGTTGATCCAGAAGATGGGACAGAAGAAATGAGACCTAAACCGATATTCTGGGTCGAGTGGAAGTGCTCGATAATTAAGCAAAGTGGTTTTGAGTTTTTTTAAATATTTCTTCAAATCATCACTTCTTATTCAAATTTTTCGAAATATAAGATTTCTCAAATGACCCTGAAGATGGGACACTTGAAATGAGACCTAAACCGAGATTCCGGCATGAGTGGAAGTGCTCGATAATTAAGCAAAGTGGTCTTGGGTGCTTTAATTATATCTTCGCACCGTCACCCCTAATTCACATTTTTTAATCTTTATATTTTTTCCTTGGCCTGGAAGCTGACACGAATTGAATGAAACCCAAACCAAGATTTTATTGGAAGTGCTCAATAATTACTTTCCTTATATACATAATGTATAAGGAAAGTATTGTGACGGGGTCGAAAATTCGAATTCGAGTTTTCGATGGGAGAGCACGTTTCAAGCATCCCTGATCACGAATCAAACATTTTTGAAGTGATGTCTGTGTGTGTGTGTGTGTGTGTCAGTGAGCCTGTGGAGACGATAACTGACGAATGAATGGACCGATTCGAATAAAATTTGGTACAAAAATCACAATCAGTAAACACTGGAAGCCTATTGTTTTTATACGCAATCGAATGTTCAGAACCCCCCTAAATTTTCGAGTGAAATTTTGAAAAAATCGTCAAAAAAGCAAAACTGCTAATAAAGTTACGCAAATAGACATTTCTTACGTAATTTTTCCTTAGAAAACGATTGACATAAATTTTAGAACGCTAACATGAACCGTTCTTGATATATTGCATATTTTTCAAAAACATTTTCAAAAAGTTATCTAAAATAAAAAAAAATATTTCCTATTGAGAAATAGGTTCACTTTTCATATGTAATACCATGCGATAAATATGGTGACATCATTCTCCCGGATCTAGCTCGTTCCATTCATGAAAGAAGATACTTTCAATAATACTTTTGTATTTCAACGCCAATAGTCATTTATCTGCTGTAAGAATAACTTATTTCTCCGTCCATAACCCTTGGCGAGATTTTGGCAACGAATTTGGCGGAATATCGCCAACTTGGCGACATTTTTAATTGTTGCCAAATTAACAAAAATCTCGCCAAATTGATTAAAGTGGCGCTAAATCAATGAAAATGACGACTAATTTAAGAAAATTCAATATCTTGGAAAAAATATAAGTATCTACTATAAGAATAACATTTTTTTAACTGTGAAAGTAGTAAATTCATTGCATTATATAGGGAAAGTCATGTGTTTCCCACATCAGATTTTTTTTATATGTCACTCACTCAGTCCAATGCATATAATATATGTTTTCCTTTAGTTTGCGATATCTACAGACGAAAATGAAACAAAATCATGACATTTTTATTAAAATGAATCGAGACGTCTTTTACACGCTGCATTTATAAATAAGGAATACTCCCTCATACTGTGTAATATACAGCTCAGTAAGAATAACACAGGTGATCCGAACCACTGGGGCCATTTTCCCGGATCTGCCATTGAACCTCGAGAAACATATATATCATTCCTGGAAAAGCAATCGGCCTATTGCAAATGATCAAGTCGTTTCGACCTGATGACGCTGTGATTTATTGTTTTGCAATGAACGATTAAAAATTCTTCGAAACGAAGCATCTCCTTTGAAATCAGTCTTGATGCCTATCTAACGCTTCTGGAAAAAAAATCATTGAAGAAGCATGTTCTCCCCCTTATTGTTAACTGGTAATATTTATAATATAAACACCTTGATTTATCTGCCTATCTATCTATGGGTAACGCTTGGCGGAAATTTTAGCGACGAATTTGGCGAGATATCGCCAACCTGGCGACTTTTTTTAAATGTTGCAAAATTGACGAAAATGTAGCCAAATCGATAAAAAAGTCGCTAAATTGATAAAAATGTCGCCAAATTGATAAATATAAAGCCAAATCAAAGAGATTAATTCTCTTTTGAAAGGAGATAGTATTGTAGTGATGTTTTGGAAGCATTTATCTGTCAGTCTAACCATCCCACTTGGCGACAAATTTGGCTAGTTTTTTTAAATGTTGCCAAATTTATCAAAACATCGCCAAATTGACGAAAACATCTCCAAATCAATAAAAATGTTGTCAAGTCGATAAAAATTTCGCCAAATTGATAAATATGACGCAAAATTAATGAAATTAATTGTGTTTTGAAAGGGTATTGTAATGATATTTCGGTAGTGGTTGCCTGTCAGTCTAACCGTTCTACTTAGCAACAAATTTGGCGAAATTTTAAAATGTCGCTAAACTGATTAAAATATCGCCAAATTAACAACAATGTTGACAAATCGATAAAAATGTCTCCAAATTGATATAAATGATGCCAAATGGAAGGTAATATTTTGCAAATTTTGAATTCCGTTGTATGACGGGCATATTTTCTAGTTCCTAAACACGTATCGTATGACCATTTTCTCTTATATTCCTATTGATCTTGTCATCAATGGATCTTAAAGGCAGCATTCTGCTGACCTGGGTTCTCCTTAATTGATTTCCCTGAGAAAAGAGAATCGAAACACAACTTTGCTTTAAAACTGTACAGAATAAAATAAAAAAAAAGTTACATTAGAAATAAAAGAAAATTAGTTTTTCTCATCAAGGGTGTAATTTTTGTCTTTTGTCCCTCACATTTCACAAATAGGAAGTCCAGTCTTTACCTTCCCAACTGGAACATTTAAAGCATTATCCAATGTGTTCCTAAGGATATCCTTAAGCACCCATATAGTGTTGTAAGGAAAGGTCCTTGACTGAGCACGTTAGGTTTATATACAGTAAAGCGACCATGATCGATCGAATAAAAGTGATTGCTGCGCCCCTAGTGAAAAATTTAAAATGTTGGGATAACGGACTCGGAAATAAAGCGGAATAGATGAAAAAATGAATTACAAATCTGTAGAGTATTTTATTGTGAGTAGGTATCAATAATAAACTATTATAGAAGGTATTTATTTGACATAATATGGTTATTATCGAATGGCTGTTCTATTCATAAATGCTAAAATTCATAAATGCACAGGAATTAAATCAACAGACTGTTCGAAATACCTTCTATCAGCAACAAAGAATTCCCACTTGAATTTGATAAAGAATATTACCGCGTAATTTGACAAGCATTGCAGGTATCACCGTGTTACACTCCTTAATGATACGACTTTTAGAAGGGTATTTATTGCTTTCCATATACCCGTTAAGTGTGCTTCTGATATCGATCCCTACTCATTATGACCGCGATTCTCAAGGTATGGTACCCGTACTCCTTGTGGGTACGCGTTAAAATTTCTGGGGGTACGCCGTGAGATAACCCTAACCATTGATGAACTGAGCAGGCTTAAACAAGTGCAACCATGTCACGAATTACCCAGTAAAATGTTTATTATTTTATAAAATTTGTAAAATTGTATTGATAAACATATTTTTTGTATTTATCGATGTATGTTCGTTATGAATACAAAATATAATGTGTGTGTATATATATATATATATATATATATATATATATATATATATATATATATATATATATATATATATATATACAGTGACCGCCGGTTATAAGATTCAGTGGTTATAAGAAACAGCCGTTTATAAGACTCAAAACGACAGAAACAAATACAAACTTCGTTTTAACATTAAAATTGTGTCGCTTATAAGAAACACGATTCCGCTTATAAGAAACAGTTTTCTACAGAAAATTTGTTGATTTCCTTGCGACGCTGGTGTAAAAAAAAAAAATCGATTTGTTTAAGGTTAACTGAAGGACGAGTTGTTATCTCTTGTCTCTGGGCGTACGGGGAGGGGGTGGGAGTTTGCTATGTAACAAAGGATGACAGAGGATTTCTCCGCAGAAAGACTTGGGGAGTACAACCCCAAACCAGTAAGAAACGAGCTTTAATCTTTTGGCAGTTAAGGAAACGTACTGATAAGGAAAGGCATCTTTGCTTATGCACTCAAATAAGATTCGTACAGCTTTAGTTAGTCATTTTATGTTTTGCTAGTGAAGCATGCCGCAAACCCTTACTTTGCTTGAAAAGCAAAGTTTACTTAAAAAGTATGATTCTCCACCTCCGTGTAGTCAATAAGCAAGAAAACAACCTTGCTTGATGCTATCCATATGATCGCAGGCGCATGGAAAAAAGTTTCTGACATATGCATTTTTAATTGCTTCCGTAAAGCAGGATTTTTGAAAAATAATGTTGCCATACCAGCAGAAGATGAAGAAGAATTTAAAGCACCTTTCGAAGAATGGATTCACATCGACGAAAATTTACAAACATCTGAAGAAAACAATGATGATGACATAGTGCGGAAATTCAGAATGTTTGCAATGAAGAAGAAAATGAAGACGACGTTCCACAAGAAGAAAATTTTCCTACAGCCAAACAGTCGCGAGAAGCCCTAACTATAATTAGAAAAACTCTTGAACACAGAGGGGCATCAGAAAAAGTTTATGGACTGTTTTATGATTTAGAAATGGATGTACGTAAACTAATCACAGACTCGTTAGCACAAACAATACTGGATAAGTTTTTTGCTATTCTTCAGTAATAGATTACGGTATGTATGAAAATGTACTATGCTCTTATACATAAATGAACGACCTATGAGTTTTACTTTTTATTCTTATTTAACTGCATACTATATGCATATAGATAATAATTTAAGTTGTAAGGCTTAATTTGTAAAATGAGAAATATTTTTGAATGCAAAACTTAATTTACAAATGTATTATGTACGTACTAATATTTTACTTATATACATTTATCTTTTAAATTCTGTAAAACTGTGTTCAATAGTTAGTATTTACAATGGAAGAACGATATTTAAAAAATTTCCGGATTTAAGAAACAACTGCTTATAAGAAACAAAACGAGCGAAACGAACGTGTTTCTTATAAGCGGCGGTCACTGTATATACATATATATATATATGTGTGTGTGTGTGTGTGTGTTGTTTTATTCCCATTATTATAACTACAGTTTAACTTATCTATGCTAGGGGTACGCTAGTTACATTCACATTTCCAGGTGGTATGTGAAGCATAAAAGATCGAGAAACTTTGCATTTGTAAATGCCTTGTTTTGCCAATCTCGCTTTGCTGCCAAGCTCGTCATCGTAACTTTTTAAATTATCCGCTTGGGGCGCTACTGTCACATTTACTCGATCGGTCATGGTTTCTTTAATATAGTAGATAGATCTAACGGGTACACTGAATGACATTTCCAAACAAGTTATTGTGGTGATTAATAACTTTTCTAAGAGCCCTGAATGTATATGATTGAGAATACACTTAAGACTCTTAAATATAGAAAAATTTGAAACTTGAAAATAATTAACTCAACATAACGAACAAACGTATTTCACTTACCTGTTGTCCATTAGATTGGAAGTTTTGACTCGCATTTCGCATGAAAAATTTCCATCTTGTTGATAGCAAAAGTTCTACCACTAGTATATGATCATCAATCAAGTATCCAAATTTCAGGAATATTAATCCTCAAACTAAAAGTTCTTTTAGTCTTGAATTAGTAAACAAATAAAGTTCTTTTATCATATCTAACCCATCAACCGAATCAGTGAGGAAATTATATCATTACTTAGCAGCTTTGTTCGACAGTACAGGAAAATATCACAGTGCTCGAGGATCAGTGTGTTTCATTAGTTCTACAAAACTTTCTCTCCATATGCCTTATTTATTTCTAGGAAACCTTTGTTCGTCCCATGACTTTATTCTGGCAAATTACTTTAATTTACACTTTACTCTTCACAACTTCAGTTCTGCTGAACTTTTCGTGCCTCTCTCTCAACGCTACACATCTAGTTCTGAAACACAAAAAATAAATGCATTTATATATTCCTTAATGAAAACAGAAATAATTTGAAACACACAAACACCGTCATAAAAATCTAAAGTGGGCAGCACATTACTTTCATTGCAGGCCCAAATTATTTTTTTTTCTTACTTTATATACGAGTATATCAATATTTTGTGGTACAAAAAGACAGATCAAATGCATGATTTTTAAATTAAACAAACAGTTTTTAAATTATTTACTTTTATTTGGCGAAATGGTGCATATTCAAATGAGGCCGATTCAAACAACTAAAATATTTCGGTAACGGCTTAACCTAGAGTAATGGGGTTAATTTTATGCATTTTGCAAACAAGAATTACGTATAAAATGAGCATTTAATCAATGCATTTAAGCAAATTTATTGATATATTTATGCATTTGTCCATCTTTGCTGACCATTTACGAATCGTACCAAAATTTTATTAGCATCAGGGTGATGCATATGTTGCTTAACCACCACATTTGGTAAAATTCCATCTGATAGTTTCCATCTGGTAGTTATAGTTCAAATAAAAATTTCAAACATTACCAAAGAAAATATTAAAATATTTTATAATATATATAATAAAATATATATAATTTACAAACCCAGAAAATCTCCATCAGGGTCCTTTTTTCTAGACCAGTGATGTCAATCTTTCGGGTAGCATGTTAAATTTTTGATATGCAATTATGCTAAAGATCTATTATGCTTCTATTTGTAGATCTGTTATGCTTCTATATAATTATTCTTCTGTATGCAGTTAACATAATATATCATCAGGGACATATATAAAAGGATAAGAGGTCTCAACTTCTTCCTCAGAATAGAGCATTTAAAAAAAAAAAATTCTTATTTTCTTAGTAAATTTTCTTTTTAAATTTCTTGGAAATTTTTTTTTTAATTTCTTGTACATTTTTTTTTTAATTTCTTGTAAATTTTTTTTCAATTTCTTGTAAATTTTCCTCTTTAATTTAGGAACCATTTTAATTTAAATTTCGCTTTAAATATCTACCACTATTTTAATGAAATAAATGAATTTAATTCTACACATTGTGCGAACTACAATTCAAATTAAAAATTAATTAAAATCCAAATATGTCTAGCTAAACCATACGCTATTTGATAAAGCGATTCCATTTTAATGAAAAACTGCAGAAATCAAGATCAAGCGTTCATGAGAGTAGATTGAAAGAAATTATATTTGTATTTCTGTCCTGATTTAAACAGAATATATGATCTCAAAAAGCAGTTTTAACCTTTCCAAAAATAGTGATATCTGTATTATAGGAAACAAACCTCCCGCTGACAAATTGAAATTTTTAACCCTAGATAGAGCCACAACATCAGTTAGGAGTATAAATTGCTATATTACGCAGAAATAATTATAGAAACTAACATGATAACTATTGAATAAAAATGCAATATTTCCGAATTATAAAACTGCTTAATTTTAATAAAATAAAAGTTCGATTGGTTATAAAATACTGAACGTATTAATTTGACTATTAACCCTTGAAAGTAATCATCTTCAAGTGCAAAGTTTGTGCAAGCATTTTATATGAGATTTTTTTACAACTCCTCACAAATGCTACGAATGCGTACAAAGCTTCTTGGCATGCCGTCTCTCAACAAGGAGAAAGCGCATTTACAGACAACCATTGCTTACATGTGTGAACGAAAGGGTTGCCTTGCCTTGGCATCATTTTCGTGGTCTTGGTGCCAAATTTGGCAAAGTATCGACAACTTCATAACTTTTGGCCAGTTTCGAAAGACACTGGAATTTTCCGGAAATCTTCATTACTTTTCAAAGATACAACTTTTTTACAGAGATTTTTATGTCAGTTGGGCAGAGTTGACGCAATACGAGTCAAATTAAATTGCGAGATTCCTCTGTGTTTTGAGAACAGATTGTGCTATTTTGTGAGCCAGTTGAGTATTTAATTGTTGTTTTACTGTAGCTGGAATTGTTTTGTAACCTTGTAAAATAGCTATAGTGCTATTAGATGTAAAATATTATTGTTTGCGCTTATTTCTGCTTTAAAATAAAAGCATTAGCTAACCAAAAATTCGGACACATTTTTGTATCTTGAGAGTGCACCCTCTATTTGAGAGGATGCGCCGTAACACAAATACGTTTTCTACGCAAAAGCTGATTCAAAAGAATATTATTAAACACATTTTATGTAATCTTAAATCTTAAATTCTGAAATTTATTGGTTGAAATGATATTCAATATAATTATTCAAAAAATATAAAATGTTCTTAAAATTATTGTTTCGATAACATTAATCCCTATTTTATAAGCATTTTTGAACCACAATTTTATTGATACTATATATTAGGAATTATTACAAGCCGCTTTTGTAATATTCATTTTACTGTTCTTACAAATAGTTTGATGCGTTTTAAAGATGTAATTGAAATGAGATCGAAAAAGCAATAGTTTAAATAAAATTTGACGACTACTTCCGTTAGCAGTTGCAAGATTTTTCTGTAGCTTTGCAACGTAATTTTCTGTAGCTTTTGCAACGTAAGAAGTTTTCATTTTTTTAATTAAATATTAAAATAAGTGAATTTGCGGGTAAAGAAAAATGTTCCATATATTAGATTCTTTTATAATCTCTTCAGATGTGTTTTTTGCAATTCGGAACCTTTAGATTTTATAAAGTGTAATTTATAATACCCTTTCACATTTTATATACCTTATTCCGTATCGATTAGCATAATGCATTAGTGTAAAATCACTAATTATTTTAAAACTGAAGTTGGGGAAATTAATGGTAATTTGAGTATCATTATAGTTACATTATAAATTGTCGAAAATTAATGTCCGAAGTAATTAACGAAGTCAATTTAGGTTGTAGTTCAAAATTTAGATGTAATATTAAATTTCTAGAAACTTCTTGAATAGATTTAGTATCTTTGAAATTTCAAGTCTAAGAAAGTTATACATCTAACAATTGATAATTAAAAAAAATTATCTACCAGAGATAATTTGAAATTAAAATATTCATTAAATATAAAGATTATATTTCACTCATAGATGAATCTCCATTTGCTTAAAGGGAGCTAGCTCTCTCCCAGTAAACTCTATCCTTCTTTAACATTTATCGCTTTTGCTTACCTTTTCTGTTACGGCCGTCCATTGTCCAAGGTACTTATTGACTCAGCCTAAGCCATGACTATGACTGCATATCCAAAACCAGCATCCATCCATCAACAAGGAATGCTTTGAATCACCAAATAACAACAAACTTAGCACAACTATAATTTCGATGTGGGGATACGTGAGTTTTCTCACAGGTGCCTCGGAATGAAAAAGCCTTGGATGGATTGATCCAATCACATAAAAATCGAATAATGGACGAGGACTCATCTGTACGGGTTCAAAAAACAGTACAGAAGAGTCCTCGTCGAAATAGATGAAACAGAGATGTACTATTCCTAAAAATGAGACATCATAAAGAAATAGTATGCCTAAAAATTATTGTATCACGGGAATCATGAAGGTAATTGCTGCCAGACAATAATAAAAAAAAAATGGAAAATCATAAGAGAAAAAAGAACAATAGAAGGAAACTGCGAACTACGTGCATGATGAAAAGTAGAGAAATAAATAGTAACGGAAGATGAGTGAGTTAACTTCAAAATTAGACCAGAAGTTGAACTAAAACAACAGACTTAGAAGGCTATATGAGCACTGTATCAACTAAATTCAAATTACTAAATCAAACAATTTAAATTTACCAAAGAATTAAAAAACTACGGAAATAAGAGTATGTCACAAAGTATAAATAAAGTGACACGTTTCGGAAGCTATATGAGTTAATATAACCAACTAAATTAAATTAATATTCGATTAAAACATTGGTTTGAAATTATGTAGCTGTGATATTTTACATCATAATTGTTTGATCTTTAACTTTTCTACAACTAAGAAAGAAAGAAAAACTTACTGCTATTACTCTCCCCTTTGCCACTTCTAAAATAATAAATTATGCATATTTTTTTTTTCAGTTTCGAGGTGCCCGATTTTTTAAATGCCCCCAGTCGAATATTTTTATTGTACCTTCAATTTTACACCATCACGTTTCTGTACCACCCCTTTCTCTTTTTCTAATTAACCTAATGCAATCCGAGTTATTTTTCTTGAACTTGGGTTAAATTTATATGTCACTAATGATATACTTTTTAAATAATTTTTTTATTATTAAATTTACCACAACTAAAAAAAGAGATTTACTCTTTATTACCGACGCATGTCTTTCCCGTAACTTCAAGAATAAAATATTTAGTATTTTTCTCTTAGTCTCGCTGCGCCCGATTTTTATATACCCTCATTCAAATATTTCGTTGTATTTTAATTTTCACACCCCCATGTTTTATTACCATCCCACCCCTATATTTCTAATAACTTTGAAACATCTCTGTTATTTTTCCCGCATTTGAGGTAAAAATGTGTATTTCTGAAAGAGTTTTCATAATCGCTTGTGCATTACTCTTTTCCACAACTACGAAAAAATCTCTTTTTACTACTCTCACTCCTGTAACTAAAATCTTCTTTTCATAGCTTCAATATTCCGGAAATTTTATTCTTCATTCAAATATTTTTACTTTATTTTTACCTCCCCACCCCCCTTATATTTTATTTTCACTCTCCTATTCTAAAGTATCCTTGCTATTTTTCATGTATTTGAGTTGGAATGGTTCATCTTCAAAAATCATGTTTTTGTTCAAAACTTTTTTCAAAATCAATAATGCCAGAAACATGATGTTTATACCTACCCCTTCTCCCCAGTAAAGCCAAAAATTAAAAATTTGGCATCCATTTCCAAGTCTTGATGCGACCTACTACCACACTGTTTGATATTCACTATATTTATTTAAATGTATTTCATTTTTGGGCCGATATCTTTTTTCCTCTCCCACCATCCCGGAATTTTGAATTTCGGATAATGGACCATGAATTCCTATCTGTATATAAAATTTCAAAGTTGTTGAGCGGGTGGACAGGTTATTATTAAAAATAAAGGGGAGGGGGACAAAAACATATCGTTGATAGAGTTTCTGTTTGTTTACTGCGAAACCCTAAAAAGTGTAAAAGTTAGTTAAACAATGCAAGTATAGTTTAAGTAGCACTGTGACACGATAAAATATATAAACGACTTAAAATACAGAAAAATTATGGGAATATTTTAGTGTTATATGTCAAACAAAAAATTTAAATGTAAGAATGTGTCGCTCTGTTTCAACTTTGTTTTGTGAGTTTTTAAACTTTATATAAATTATTCTGAGTTTCGGTTTTTTGTGTATTAAGACTTTGATCTAAAAGTAATTTTCTAAGTTTTAAACCTAGTATGAGTCATTAAAAGTTTTGGATTTTTTGTAACTATACCTTGCAACCTATTTTATTCCCTTTAATTCAAAACATTGTAAGATCCACTTAAAATATAAAAAAAGGTAATAGTCTCAGTAGCTCAATGGATAAAGCATCATCTGGCTATCAGTTGATTGATGATACGATCTTCTTCAAGTTCGTCACAACATTCAACACCTCCGGATATCGGATATATGATATCACCTTATGGGTGCTTCAAGTAGTAATCATCAATCATTAACCTTTATCTGACGAACAACACACGTGTCAAGGATCTATCTTGTCCACGCTAAGCTCACCGCTACAGTTACAGTTTAGTGTGGTTCAGGCATTATCTGCTCTTTCTGCCCCTCTAAATGGGAAAAAGAAAAGGAGTTCGGTATTATCAATATTTTAATTGGATGCTCACGTGGCTTGTGCGAGAGGGATAGGGGTGGGGGGGTCGACTGATGCTAATCAGATGCGGCGCTTGGCCTCGTTGCCAAGCAACGCATCACTCGTTAGGCCCGGTCGCTGATAATGTCATCATCAGTGTAAGATATCGCCCGAGCGGGGCAACCGCAAACATAGGGAGGATATACAAAATGAGAAGAGGTTACGCGCCGTCAATATGCGATAAATATAATGGGTTTAGAATAAATTAGGTCATATATGCCAAGAGGCCGTTTTCTCTAAAAATGAGGGATAAAAGTTGGAGGATTTAACGAACAAATGATCTAAATAGCGGAGGAACTAGGGTTCGTGATACTGATGAGGAGGAACTTATCGGTAAAAATTAAATTTTGAATTTTTTTTTTTCGTAAATAACATAATAAAATAAATTTTTCATAAATAACATAATAAATAAATAAAAATATAATGGGTGTAACATATGCCTTTCTTTATAATCAAAGAGGAATCAGTAGGAAAATATGTAAGCTAACTGTAACTAAGCTATATATAGTCCAAAAATTAAACACTATTAACAATTAAAAACTTAAATTTTGTTGTTTTAAACTAATGGTTGAGTTCAAATCAACTAATTCTTATAATTAAAATTTAAAATTCTTACATATTTTCACATTTCAATAAACAAATATTTAAATCCGATATTCATAATGTGTTACGATAGAAACTATCTAATCTATGCTCGTATATCAGAGGTATGACGACAAAACTGAATAAATAACCTGCTATAGCTTCCACAGTATATTCAAGTTAGCCTTGCTCCGAATATCGTCTCATATTAATTTTTACTTTCTTATACTGCGTAATACAGAATACAGAAAGTACTGTTTTCACAAAAATTTTTAATTTCGAGATTTTAACGCCAATATATATTTATGACCTCCTGAACACGTTTCGAGTATTTTTTGGAATGAAATCAGTCTGCCTGTGTCTGATGTCTGTGGTGGATTTCTTGTGTACAGGATGGCAGCCACAAATATTAATGGGTTTTCACGAAATTTTAATGCGACTTTGTTATAAAAAAAACCTAGAACTAGATAGAATTTCCTTAAATTAGAGCGAAAACTTCGTAATTGATTCGAAATTTTATATTTTTTTAACAAGGCAGCATAGGGCAAAATTTAACATAATTATGCATAAAAGGGTTTATTTATGACGGAATGATCACACGACTTCATAGTTTCAATCATTGTTGTGAAAAATAGCCGCGATACAAATTTTCTTGTTCGTGACGTCAGTAGCCTCCCTTGGGGGAAGTAAACCCCTCCTCGGGGGATACATTGTTAAGTATGGTATCAATCAAAAGGTTTTTCCAAGCCCTTTAAAGTGAAGGGTAACACGCTCGTTGCAATCATTTGGAGACACGATACCGATTTTTTAAATTTTCTTAAAATTTGAAAAAAAAATATGAATTTGGTATGTGAAAGTCGAGTTGAGACACACTCCTGTTAATTGTCCGGCCGTCCAAATAGATGCTCAAGTCCTCAGGACGAGCCGGACGGTCTGGGTCTTCAACACTCCTGTTAATTCACTGTATATTCCGCAAAGAAATAATAATGTGCGTACTGTCGTACAAAATAACACATAAAATGGATACGTTTAAAATAATAGACACTTTTGAAAATGTTATTTAGTTTATTGTGAATAATGTAAGTTGTCAGCATGTCCGTCAAGGTGATGTATTTGATTGAGTTTTTAATAATGTATAAGAAATTAATACATTTTATATATATAAAAAAATTCAGTTAATTTACTATTAGTATCTTTGCCCTGTGAAATATCATTGTTGTGTGAAGGCAATTGTGCATATATAACGGTTATAGATATTCTTATTGTACTTATTTTTAAAGGGAGGATTAGATTAAATTTAATATCTTTAATGTAATTTTTAAAAGCCAATATCGTTTAGATTTCTATTACATTTTTTACATACTTTAACACACGAGAAATGCCGTGTAAATCTGCTAGTAAGATATATCTAAAAGGGAAATTTAAATACACGATTCTAGCTTTAATATCTCTGAAACCACTCGATGGATTTTGATGATTTTTAATTCAGATGGTATATCCAGAAAATATTGTGATACAAGTTTTATTACCCTACCGCGAATTACGGAATAACGAAAATTAAAAACATGTTTATGTCTGTTTGCCTATTGTCATGACAACTTACAGCTCGAAAACGGATCAAAGGATTCGCATATTTTTTTCAGAGTGTATTAAGCTTAATGAAACCAAGGCGAAATAAATATTCATGATATCGATTTTTGGTCCAGTAGCTGAAAAAATAAATAAGCTCTGATTATAAAAATATATAATTTATGTACTTTTCATCTCATGAAAAGTAAAATTAAAAATTTAAATATCAATGCAAAAGTCCATTTTAAGAACCGTTCAAAGTCCGTCTTCTAACAATGCATTTATTTCTTCCTGCTTTGGTACAATATTTTGTAAATTTTATAGCATCTATATTCATGAAATTTTGCAAACATAGAAATTCTGATTGTTCATCTAGCGAACTTAAACTTTTCTATTTAAATTCCTTGGTATTTTTTTAACAGTGTATATGATTTTAAAAATTATTGTGAAAGCATATTTTCCAAACAAGTATGCACGTTTCTGAAATACCAAGCGATTTAAGAAGAAAAGCTGACGTTCACTAGATACCTAGTTAACAATTTTATGCTCTTGCAAAATTTCATGAATGTAGACGCTATAGAATTTACATAAAGTTTACCAAAGCAGAAAGAAACACGTTTTGAGAAAACGGATTTTGAACGACTCTTAGGACGTTTACATAGTTATTTACATCTTTAAACTTCAATTTTTTACCGACGAGGACGATATATAAAACTGAAAGCCAGTTTGTATGTTGCGCACAGTTTTTGATCAATATTTTTTTAATGAGAGAATTATTCTTTACCTCTTTAGTCTAAAGAAAAGGCAATCGCATTCATGTTTTGAGTTTCTAATATCAGAGGTTGTTGAGATTGTAATGAAACAACAACAAAAAAATCTGATGTGGGCAGCACACAACTTTCCTTATATTGCAATGAATTTACTACTTTTACAGTAAAAAAAAAATAGGTTATTCTTATAGTAGATACTTATATTATTTCTAAGATATTGAATTTTCGTCAATTAGTCGTCATTTTCATTGATTTACATCAGTTTTATCCATTTGGCGAGATTTTCGTTAATTTGGCATCATTTAAAAATTCGCCAAGTTCGCGACATTCTGCCAAATTTGTCGCCAAAATCTCACCAAGCGTTATGGACGGAGAAATAAGTTATTCTTATAGTAGAATAACTTATAGCGTTTAAATACAAAGGTATTACTCAAAGTACCTTTTCTTATGAATGGAAAGAGCTAGATCCACGATAATGATGTCACCAAATTTATCGGATGATATTACATATGAAAAGTGAACATATTTCTCAACAGTTTATATTTTTTTTATAATTTATGGGATTTTTTGATAAATTTATTTGAAAAATGTACAATATCTTGAGAACAGTTCATGCTAACGTTCTAAAGTTTATGTCAATGGTTTTCTAAGGAAAAATTACATAAGAAATGCCTATTTGCATAACTTTATTAAAGATTTTGATTTTTTGATGAATTTTTCAAAATTTCCCTCGAAAATATAAGGGATTTCTGAGCATTCGATTGTGTTTAAAAACAATAAACTTCCAGAATTCACGAATTGTAGTTTTTGTACTAAATTTTATTCGAATCTCTCCATTTGTTTGTGAAATATCGTCTCCACAGACTCACTGACACACACACACACAGATAGACACATACACACAGATAGACACATACTTCCGCACACACACATACTTCCGCACACACACAGACATCACCTCAAAAATGCTCGATTCGTGATCAGGGATGCCTGTAACGTGCTCCCCCATCGAAAACTCGAATTCGAATTTTCGACCCCGTCACAGTACTTTCCTTATACATTATACTATGTATACAAGTATAAGGAAAGTAAAAATGGAATACATTCAGAAATCTGACATTTATAAAACGGTTCTTTCGTAAATTTCAAATATTTTCCCTATAGAGTGTTATATAGTATATATAGTATATATAGTTATATAGTATATATAGTATAGTATATATAGTATGTAGAAAATACAATATATTGTATATATAATATATAGAAAATATAGTATATATAATGATAGTATATAGTATAATATCCTTTACTCTATAGAATGGACAATCGCATTCATGTATTGAGTCTCTAAATTCAGAGTTTGTTGAGTTTGTAATGAAAAAAAGAGTAAGACATTCATAAAAATAACATTTATAACACTGTTCTTCGTAAATTTTAATTGTTTTCTCTATAGTATATATAATATAGTACATATAGTATACAGTATATATAGTATATAAAAAATATAGTATATAGTATATATAGTTATATAGTATATAAAAAATATAGTATATAGTATATATAGTTATATAGTATATAGTATAATATCCTTTACTTTATAGAGTGGGTGATCGCATTTATGTATTGAGTTTGGTTCTTGAGGTCGTAATGAAAAAAAAAAGGTAAAAATTTCATAAAACTAACATTTGTAACACGGTTCTTCCATAAATTTTAATAGTTTTCTCTATATAGTATATATAGTATATAGAAAATATAGCATAATTATATAGTATAGTATAATATCATTTACCCTATAGAGTGGGCAATCGCATTCATGTTTGAGTTCCTAAACTCAGAGGTTAAGGCTGTAATGAAACAGAAGAAAAGTTAAATACTCCATAAAAATTTATTACACGATTTTCTCGTAAATTTTAATTAAATAAATTGCATCTTGTTAATAAAAAAATTATTAATCAAATACAATACAATTATATATAAGGTGTACGATTTTTATTTAATTTTCACATCTCTCTAACGAGAATGGTATGTATATACTGGGTGTCCCAAAAATATTGAAACGCGCATTAATTCTTTACCTGTTGGAGATAAGTGGACAATTTAAATTGCAAAAATGTTAAAAGTATCATAGAAAATAAGACTACGTTAATGAAATAGTCCTCCCATTAATTCAAAGTTACACTTTTAACTTAAAGTTACACACATTAAAAGTTACACTTTTTAAATTTTTATACGACCCTCTTAGACAAATTTGGCCAATCAGAAAATTGTAATTTTAATGCAACAAGATCATTAAAAAACCCCGCATATCTGTATCTTTAAAATTGAGCGAGTTATATTTAATTGAAAATTAACTATTGTGAATGGGGACCCTATATCAAATTAAAAATGTAAATTTGTAACATATCACAAAAAAGATAAAACTGGATGATAATACATAGGAGACATTTTTGCGAATTCCGGATAGGCTCACGATGCAATCACGGATTCTTAATTATTAAAAAAGTACATAGTTATTGAAAAGTACTTAAGTACTTTTTTTTTATTCAACAATTTTCCATCGTCAATTTGTTATGATCCCTATTTTCACTGATGAAACAGCCTTTCACGTAGTACGGAAAAGTGGCATAAGTCAGATTTTTTCCTTTATCATAATTCAGTTCATTTTAAAGATACAAATATGCGTTTTTTTAATGATCTTGTTGTATTAAAAATAAAAATTTTGCGATTGACTCAATTTGTCTAAGGGGTCGTATAAAATTTTAAAAAGTGTAACTTTCTGAAAATTAATGGGAGGACTATTTCATTAACGTAGTCTTATTTCCTACCTTACTTTCAACATTTTTGCAATTTACATTGCCCACTTATCTACAACATGTAAAGAATTAAAGCCCTTTTCAATTTCATTGGAACACCCTGTATATATATATATATATATATATATATATATATATATATATATATATATATATGTATATATATATATATTTACAAATGGACATATATTTTACATTATACTGTGGCAAAACTTTTGCCATGCTATTGTTTTTGTGCATTTTTGCTCTCTTGAAAAACTTGGTATCTGCTACAGTATAGCTTAGATGATGACTGATTTGGACGCAGCATCAAATTTCGAAGGTGAACACCAAGGATTTTCACTTTTTATTATTTTTCCATGGCCGGTTCAAAAATATTAAGTTTAATTGAAACATGTATTTCTCAAAATTAGTTATAGATATATATTAAAGGATAACTGATATGAATGCAGCATCAAATTTTAGATGAGGGGGTGGTTCACTAAGATGTTTTTCACTTCCGGTTCCTTTACCAACTTTCGGTTTAAAAAAATTCCTTTAAACATCTATTTCTTAATCAGCTATAGCTAGCGCTTAGATATTAACTGACATGGATTCAACGTTAATTCCGAAGGGGTGTTAAATTATTCAATAAGGATTTCCCCTTTCGAGTCTGGGGAGATGCCACTTCCGATGCATTTTCCTTGAAATATCATTTTCTCAGGATCTGATAGAAGATGACCTTAGATGAAAACCGATGTGAATTCAACATTAAATTTCGGATGAGATATATGGTTTCACTAAAGATTTTCACTTCCGTTTCTTATATTTCCTGTTCAAAAAATTTCTCTGAAACATCTGTTTTTGAGGATTCACTATAGATAGAAATTCGATGATGAATGGTATGTATTCAGTATCGAATTCCAAGAGGGATGGAGGGTTAAGTATTTTCATTTCCAGTTCTGTTGATTTTAATTCCGTTTTTTCCGAAAATTCGTATGACCGTACGAAATAAGCATGCAAAAGAGAATAAAAGTTCTATAGTTCAAAATTGAAGTTTACACCATTTGGCGCCATATGAAGGCCCCTTCACGAATTTCTTGTATACTTGTATTTTGTTGAAATGGAATTACAGATAAGATTGTGTAAATTATTGAAGTTTGTAATGTCACAATAACCCATTTGTTAATTTTCCCTCATTTGCATTATGATTTTACAATAAACTATCAATTTATCGGATCTTAAGTTTACAGTGACCAATCACAGCGCTAACTTGACAAGGATGCTGATTTTGTTGTGGACTGAAACAAAGCTTTCGGTAGATAACACTCTGGAATTGAGTTCCAACTGTGTGGTTCTTAGCTAGATCCGCAGCTGACCGGTTGTCGATGGGTGTTCGGCTTGATAATATAATACGCGGTTCATGTGTGTCCCAGACAAGTGTTCCTGTAAGTAATATAGAACTTTTATGTGGGATTTCATATGAGCTGATCGAGTACAAAAGGGCTTGAGTATTGTATATAGTCGGTATATTATCGGTATACTGTATCGGTATTTACAAGTAGCATGCTTATTCAGCCAAGAAGTTAATTTAATAAATCTAATTGAATTATTTACCTTTTACCTTTATGCCTGTGTATAATCCATGAGCGTTAGAAATGTTAAGGAAAGCTAGAGCACAAATAAGACAATAATGCACAAATAAGATAAATAAGACAAATATAAGCACAAATAAGACAATAATGCAGCATACAGCCGTTTCGTGGGTAAGCTGTATCCCCTTCGTCAGTGCAAAGGGAAACAATAAACTCGAAGTCGAAAAGAAGAAACAGAAGGGGTTATATACGCAAGACTCTGATTCCAAATATAAAGCTGGACTCTGCAGCTACATGTAGCCTGGTTTAAATCTTTATGAAATTTGATTAGGACTGACTATCTATATAGAGGCTCACAAAATTTTGACACATATTAAAATCCTTAATGCCCTTGCAAGTACAGGGAATTCCCTGCTGACGAGCATAGAAAGCGCAAAACCGGTCCATGAATGCTGTTATCCGCAACAGGAGTGCGATAAACATATTTAAAGTCGAACTTTAAATTACCAAATATTTCCAAGACTGTTTGACACTTACACATAAAGGTATGGGAAAAATCATCATTCTGAAAACTTTATTTCCCCTATCTTGCCCATAAATCGCTGAAAATTGCAAATAAGTGAGTTTCTCTGTCTACAAGCATCGGCACATAAGTGGAAGGCCCCCCACACTTCTGTGCATTCGAAATATCTCTGCTCGAACACCCCCTCCTCTTCGGTATCAAGCTAATGACGCACCCCGCGTAACCCGATGCCACTTTCGCGAGCCACTGCGCCCCGTTCTTTTTGGGGCGGCGAAGAAATACGATAAAAATGCGCCCTTCTGCTCCGTGTGATCCACTAATGAATGGCACACAGAGATACGCGACCACTGAGGAGCATATTTCATTGTTTTCATTACTTGTTGTGTGTCGGAGGGAAAGATGGGAATTCATTTCTATTGAAAGAAACAGTTGGAAGGGTTAGAAATTGAAACCAGAGCACAGGGACGGATTTACATATGCTTGGGGGCCTTAAGCAGAACTCTTATTGGGGGATCCTATGACGTCACCATATTTTATATAATTTTAATTTTGTACAAAGATCACGTGACATTCATTTAGCATATATATATTTTTTTTGCGGAAATCCAATAAATGGGTTATTAATTTACTGCAGCAATATAAATTGTTAAGCATATTTTAAAAAATCTTATAAATCTGCATTTGTCTATGGTATTTAAGCCTTCTCAGATTTTCCAGAAGTCACCCATAAATTGAAAAGATTAAATATTTGCATATTTATAGTGTCGACTACGGGACTTAATCTAACGAAGCCGGATTTTTAATCCCCTCCTCTAAAGCGAAGAAAATAGGGACATTGGATGCGAACATTTATTCTTGAGTTATCATGTTCACAGCTCACATACACACACACTTGTTTGGTCTGTAAAGATCTTCCTATTCCACGGAATTCTAACAAATGTTCGAATTGGCGAGACAGCTCTATAACCAGTAAGCTAATGCGACAGAATTTCTAATCCAAATAGATCCTACACTGCTACAGGTCTTAAATCCGGTTTATATGTCAAAATTTCGGATTAAAAATGTTTCTTTAAAGCAATTCTTTATCATACGATGGCATGAGAAATCAATAAAGGGTAAGTAATTCATGGGCTCTATATGTGACCACTTAGTATTGCTTACAAATGCCGGTCGTTTGGCCGCTAGGCCATTAGACAGCGAGCTCTCCAGTATTTCTCAATGATAGAATTAAAAGTTACTAGTGCAGAACACTCGTCCAAATGTTTTCCCGACATAGGTTGTCCTAGGTTACATAAAATACAATCCGGGGAAGCAGCAAGTCCAATACGGTGGAAATGAGCCCTGAGACAGTTATGACCAGTCAGAAGTCTGAACCTGGCAATTGCTTCTCGTCAGCCCCTGGAATGACCACTCCGGAGTGACCACTTACTTGGCTTAACCATTAGATCTGCGAATGTTAATGGTTTGATCCAGTGGTGTAGACAAGTAGGAGTTTTAGGGGTCGTACTCCTTCAATATATAAAGGCGTATTGGTTCTCAATTGACTACCCTGTGACATCTACCACTATAATCACCATTTTATCACTGACCCATCTTCGGAGATCCTGGCATACACCTATGCATTGATCAGAATAATATACAAGGCGTACCTGATGTGAGGTTTAGAAAAAGTGTGAGCGAGAACTAAAGTTCTCCACAGGCTCGGGATTGGCACACAATCCTAAGCTACGCCTGAACCGTCGGCCGGTCTGGGCCGAATTCGTCTGAGACGATTTCGGGACTGACCGGGCTAGGACTTTGTTTCAAAATTTTGGGGGCGAGTCAGGCTAGACGCATTCAACGTTCGTAAAATTCATAAATGAAATTAAACAAATTACATGAAAATATTTTGTGGATTTCGCCTATGTAAAGATAAATATAAAGGGGAAAAAGCAACACCTGAAGATTGACTTAATTCTGAGTACAAAAACAGAACAAAATTCTATATTTTAAATATTTGGATAGCTATTCCTTCAAACTGCTTCAGACAAAGACTCAAGAGCATCCAGGTCGAGTTTGGGCTCTGATACTGTCGAACAAGATCGATATTAAAGGCGTCAGGCACGGTCCATGCAGACTTCTAGTGACCAGAAGACTTGCAGACAGAAAATAAAAAATAGTAAAGCTAAAAGGAGGACTTGCGGAAATAATGTTTCATATAGAGAAAAGTCAAAAAGTATCAAGTATCAATACCTTTCACCTCTTTGCACCAGCAAAGTACTTATAAATGGAAGGCCCCCTTCCCTTTTGTGCATTCGAAATATCTCTGGCTGAACACCCCTTTGACAACCCAATACCACTATTGCAAGTCTCTGCGCCCTAGCACTCAATGGAGCGGAGAAGAAATACGATAAAAATGCGCCCTTCTGCTCCGCATGATTCACTAATGAATGGCACCCGCGAAGAAATGCGACCTCTGAGGAGCAGTTTTCATTGTTTGTGGCGTGTTAGAGGGATAGCTCTTGAAAACAAAGGTTGAAAGGATAAGAAATCGAATCTCACTGCGGTTTCCAACCTTTAATGACTCGCGAACACCCTTTCCATAAAATATTCTTTCCTCTTTTATTACAACACTATTTCTTTTGCGAAACTTTGGTCTGCATTGCATGAAAAGGAAATATTCAATTTTGTGTAAGTGCATACACATTTAGTATGCTTCATTTAATTGTGATTATGAGTGTTTGAATTTTTTTTAAATGCTTGAAAAATGAAATGTATTCACCATTTGCCACCTTATTAAGGCGCCTTCATAAATTTTTTATCCAGGTTATTACTGAAGAGGTTTATTTTCCACCGGTCAATGGGTTGTTATGGGTCAGTGGTGCCTATTGACTCAAAAATGCATTGAATCAACATAATTCAATTTAACGGCTTCTACTGTTTCCAGATTCAGCCAATTTTCCCCAGCAGCCAGTTAGCGCATTGATACCGGACATAAAATACATTTTACAGGTCAACAGAAATCGAGAAATATGAAGGCATTGTGTGAATACTATTAGTATGCATCCCTTGGATTCGTGGAAATATTGTCAGGATACAAGAATCAGTCCGGGTAGTAATTTGAGTTTTGTTCAAAGCAGCAATACATGTAAACAGAATCACGACACAATTTATAATTTTTAATTACAATAGCAAAATCACAAAATAACGATCAGATGCAATTAAATGTTCAATCAATTCATAAACAAAGATATTATATTCTTAAAAGACAGATGTTTTCTCAATTCACGTCTCATTCAGCTTCGATCTCTGAACAATAATCATCCTTACATAATCTATGGAGAAAGATATAGAAAAACCAAAGTAACTCCTGAAATTGTTTCATCAACCTCTTGAAAATTACAGATTTTGCCAAAAGTCGCCAAGTTGGAGATATGTTTCTAATTTGGTCGTCAAATTCGCCAAACCTATCACCACGGCCAAGCGACCCGAACCTACCCATAATAACTATTGTAAATGCTGTTTTCCCAGCAAGATATTTGTCTAAGAAAGATATATAAGATTTTAGACACAATACTTTATTAAAGTTCCAATTTATGCAAACATGGTCGACTTAGTGCTCATGACCACTTTAATGCTTTTGCGGGAGTATAAAAAGTGCAGCGCATATCATGCGTTGTACTAATTATTTTATCGGATGCTCTCAGAAAGAATTCTCTACACGTGGTTGGACATTTTAGATAAAAGATTGGAACCCTTTCACTAATGACTGTACAAAGACATGTGGTATTATTGTAAATCTTAAATCAATCTTCTTTATGACAGTAGAATAAGCTTGATATGCACTAAGAGAAAAGCTTTGATTTTATCAACTCATGCTTGTTAACCCTAGAAATGTAAATAAAAAGTAAGTCAAGGTGCATGGTTGAATTCGTTGTTTATCTAACTATCAGATTGTATGAATCATGTGAAGCCAATAAAAGCAATGGGAATTCTAATTCGCTTATAACTGGGCGTCGTTTCTGTGCGTGTCATTTAAGAGTCAGTCTTGAAGAGATGAAATTTTAAGATACATTTAAAACTCAATAAATGTTACTTGACCGTTCCACATCCGAAAACAAAATCTAAATATAAAGTTAATTTCAGATTGGAAAGCACTTATATTTCAAATGACACTTTTTATAGTCAGTTTGAAAATAATTCAACCCAAAAACAAATATTAGCTCAGACTATATATTGATATAGTGACGAAAAAAATATTATGGCTGTCGCGATATTATATTTCAATATGACAACATTATTTTGAGAGTCGCGAATAAGGGTGAAAGTCTTGGGTGAAAGTCTTTGGTGAAAGTCTTAGCGCTTATCATTCATGCAAAGGAAAAAGTAAAAAAATCTATAAATTCGAACTATAAGTTTCCTGTACGTAATATACTTCTATCGTCGCTTCAGAAATTATCATTTTTATAAGAAATAATGGTATAAATATATTAAATTTCGAAGACGCGTGTCTTAATTCTGAGAATTTCATAGAATTCTAAACAGTTTTGTTTTATATAATGCATCTAAGCCAAAAATTTCAGGCCAGTAATGTTGTTCCGAATTCCTTCTTAAGGAACCGCATTTGTACCTCAAAGGCAGGAACACATACACACAGAGACGGACATCTATCCTAAGGTGTTTAAAATGTGTTCAGGATGTCTTAAATTGTGCTTTTCATCAAAATGTCGAATTCGAAAATTTTAAAGACAGTACTTTCTATATACAATACAAAGTACGAGTATTGAAAAAGTAAAAACTCAGAGCAATTCTTTTTTAAATATTACTAAAGAACAACGCACCAATTAAAAAGTATTTTAAGTGTGTATATTTGAATTTCCCATGCATTTATATTCCATATTTTGTAGTTTCAGTTGTACCATAATGATTATGAGTATGAAGATTATCAGTTTCTTTATCAAGACAGTTTCTTATCAATTTCTTTATCAAGTTTCTAAGTTTTTATAAACTTTTCCCAAGTTTTTAAAACAAGTTTCCAAGTTTTATTTAAATGTATCCTTTAAGTTTTTGGAAGTTTTCGAAATATTTTCTTCAATTTTGAAGTTTTCTTTAAAGTTTTAGAAGTTTCCTTCAAAAGTTTTTTTTTCATTCTTTTCAACCATTTTCTTTAAAAGTTTCAGTTAAGATTTGAAAGTCTTATTCAAAAGTTTCCTTTAAGTTTAAAAAAAGTCCTTAAAAGTTTCCTTTCAATCCTTTTTCATTTTGCTTAAACAGTTTTCATCTCTCTCTCTCACACACACTTTCCCAAAAATCTTCGAAATAGGTTCAATAAGGTTTTAAGCGTGTTTATCTATCAAAATTTCAAATTCGAGAATTTTGGGGGAAACTACATTCTCCATACAATAGTAAGAGAAAGCAAATGTTAATAAAACTCACAACAAAATTTTGATTGCTTATACATTAAACTTTTGCTCCGTCGCGAGTGCTGACATCTGTTTTCATTCTAAACTTGAGAGTAAATCCCTTCAATTGCTCTCCCCCATACATCCGTCACTTTGGCGATCTAATCCGCTCATCTTGGCGACTGGATTTGGCGGCCTGCCATTGAATCTGGATTTCCCTCTCACTAATCCACGCTGTTCATTAGGTTTCTGATATCCCGTTTGGTAAATAGAGCGCAAACCGAGTGCAAACCGCAGATAAGCGCCAGGCAAGTGGCAGAGAAAGAGGGTGGTTATTCCCCCCCCCCCCCCCCTCGGTTCTATTTTTTTTATTTGAGAATATTTTACATTGTGTGAAGTGGCATTGTTTTAGATTTTTTGAGGCTTGGTTTCTCTTTACTGCAGCAAACGTAATAGAGTAAAGAACATTCAATATAAGTACAGTATATTTAAAAATCACTCTATATATATAAAATTGAAAGTGAGTTTGTTTGTCTATCTGTTCCATATACAAATCCACAGTTTTAGCCGGATTTTTTTTATCTTTTTAATTTTTTTAATTTTGTGTGGTTATTTCTACTACACTGCGGGTAACCTTCTCTGTTTCGAGTTTGTAGGCTCAGGGGTTGTCGAGATATTAATAAAATACATTTCCATATAGAAATGGCAAAGTGCAGACGATAACTGTCTAAAATTTTATTTAAAGAAAATTATATTATGTTGCTAAGCAACGAAAGTAATTCAACTGTGTTTATACGGCAGACGATTTGAATTCGATCTACTCGATTTAAATAATAAATAAATTGATATAAAAATAAATTTTATAAATTAAACCGTATTATATTTTTGATTGCTTTATATCAGTTACGGTTTGGAAGATTCCGTGCGTTATTGGTATTTTTAAGTCATCCAGATTTGTCTGTGCAAATAATTTTGTATAACGAGAACAGGGACTTTTATTCTTATTGGAATCAAATTAGATATTGTAATATTATTATGGGAATATTATCATTTAGAATACTAAATTAGCACATTAATACTAAATTAACCCATTGATACTATATTATTATTTAGAATATTAAATTAGCACGCATATATCACGAGCAACGTCGGGTATATCTGCTAGTTTATTATCGAATTCTAATTGCATTAAAAACCATTTTCGATGTTTTTATTTATTTCTACATGATTATTCCATTTATGAAATATTTGGGATTGATGTCTGTTGGTCTTCCAGCGAGTCACTCAATATGCATTTGAGGTTCGTCCGAAAGTCACTAAAATTTGAAAACAGACAACAAAACTTCAGCAATCCAAACTATCGATAATAAATCCAAAAATAAATAAAAACATTCCTATTTCCAATATATATTTCAAAGCTTGCTGTGCACATTCTATTTAATAGTCACACATTTTAATATACAGCATTTTAAATACATTTTTCATATTTTTGAAAGGAAATTTTTATAATCATGAAAATGTATAAAATCAGTAAAAATTAACACCAAATTTTTACAAAAAAGTTATTTTTTATTATTTAGTTAGATATAAAGAGTACATTAAAATTATAAATTTTATCTTTTAGGGTTCAGGTAGTGAAAATGTTAGTTAATCGCAACAAAACCAGCCAATAAGAGACTTTCCTAAGCTTGTAACCATACTCCCAAAGCTGCAATGCTCATCATTAGAACAGTTTTGCTTTTATAACAAATGATAATAATATTGATTTTTCAAAGAAGAAATTCTTACATGTGAGATTCTTAGCAAACTGTTATTGAAATTCTTACCAAAATCTTATTACTCAGCATCACAATATATAAAATTTGGTGCTTTTAGCGATATTGTTGGTGTCGTTTGACAGCACTATTAAATTATTCGCGAGATTGGTACGTGCTAGCTGCACGGAACTGGTTTTGTATCTTACTGGATTTGTATCTTATAAGACTTCCTATTAAAAATAGACAGACTTAATCTTATTTAATGCAATACCAATTTGATATGATTTTCTTAATAAATCAGTTCGAAAAACAAAAAATATCTTGAATACGGTTAAAGCAAGTATTTTTAAAGCAATATCACTCGTATTCTAAACTGCTTCCAAAAGTGGTAGAAAATGAGAAAACGCTTCGAATTTCTATCAGAATTGGTGACGTTCCTTTTAGACTTAATTTTATATGCCGAATATGCATAATGGATGTAAAATTTTCAGATCCGTATGCAAAAATAAGGTGTAAAATAAAATTTATGAGTAATGAATGAATGCATAAAAAAAACGCTCTGAAACCTGTTAAAATGACGTACAACTTTAAAAAAAAATAGTAATAGTAATACTAATTTATTAAATTCGGTTCATCACGCATATCTGCAGATCAACATCAAAGTCGTAAATGCATTGATAACAGCCTGTCTTATCAAATCGTCGAACTAGTTAGTACATAAAATATTATTTTAAGTGCAGAGATAAAATTAAGTTAAAATCCAAAATATCAAGTGTTGCACACACAATGTCCAAATTAAGTAAATATTCAACTGAAATCTTGAAGGTGTTGTGAAAGGGTAAACATTTTAGTGAATAAAAGTTTTGGACACTAAAAATTCACTTCCAGATGAGATGATAGCAAATAAATTAATATAACCGCAACCAAAACCAATATCAATTATCGGAATAGAGGGTGCAGTTTTTTCCAGTTCAAATTCTATAGTACACAACAGATTGCAATCATTTCAACCTATTAAATATCGAAAATGCTATAAAAACTTCCATTAACAAAGAAGGCGCACCAGGATGCCAGATTGAACGTATTGGGATCATGGCGTAAATCGCGCAACATTTATAGTCACTTAAGCCAACAAGATTGAATTTCTCTTCAACAGAAAAAATGTCATAATGAATTCATCCCTCTATGACATGCATTTTATTGCTCTATTCAATCAGGCATGTAAATGCATATGTGATAATAGACGTTTTAAATAGCATTTTTGTTGTTTAAAATATTTAAATGGCTTTAATATTTTGTGACCTGTAGACTTTGAACTGGGAAAATCGCATTTGCATAATATTTGATAATCTGACATTGATTTTTGTTTAGGTATATTTACCTATTTACTATCATTTCATGAAGTATATTTTTTATTGTCTAGAAATTTTATTATATCCACTGAAAGGGCCACCCTTTCACAACAACTTGAAGATTACATATGTAGATTTTTCAAATTTGGACACTTTTACTGGGCCCTTTTCTTGTAACCCATCACATACAGTAAGACACTTTTAATAAGACAAATTGCAAACAAAGCTTAAAATAATGCATTTTTCTTTAGTATGATAAAGGTGTTCATAAATGTATGATAAAAGTTGACCTCACTTTAGATATTTACTTTCTCATATTACGGAGCATAATATATTGTTTTCCGGAATTTTTTTAATTTCATTTCGAAATTTTTAGGTCAATATATGTTTTAAGACCTCCTGAACATATTTTATCTATTTTTGGAGTGATGTCCGTCTGTTTGTCGTCTGTGGTTGATTTCCTGTGCACACGATAGCCACCACAAATATAAATGCATTTTCAAGAAACTTCTCAACCGGTCTCATTATCAAAAACGAGATAGAACTTTGAAATTTCAGCGAAAACTTCGAAATTTATTCGAAATTTTATATTTCCTTAGCATGGCAGAATAGGACAAAATTTGATATAATTATGCATAAAAGGGGTTATTCATAGCTCAATAATTACGAAACTTGACAGTTTCAATCACTGCAGTGAAAAACAGAGGCGATATAGTTTTTGTGTTCGTGACATCCTTAGCCCCCACCCCTTTTCCAAGGGGGGATTACATTGTCAAACTTGGTATCAATCGAAATACTTTTTCAAGGCCTTTAAAATAAAGGGTAACTACAATTGTGACCATTTGGATTAACAATACAGATTTTTCAAAAAAATTGCTTGCAAAATTTGTAGGGGAAAAAAATAAATAAAATAAAATTTACAAGCTACTTAAAAATGGATTCTGGTATGAGAAGATCGAACTAAGCCACATTCCAGCTAAATTCCAGCTAATTTTTATGTAAGATGGCAGATGAAACGACTTATTCATGTAATTAAATGTACGCACTTACGTGATGGGGGAAAGGGGTGTTATCCGATTAAATTTAATATAATTTTCGTCAGGTCAGTATGTATACTGATCTTGGAGGAATTGGATTTAGAGTTACACAAATATCAATGTCTATCAGGGAGCGCATTAAATCAGTATAAAGTAACATTTCAAATATTATTGCGCGCGAAACTGGAGTGCAACTCTTCACTCAAGGTTATTATCTACTTAGGGCGTATTGTCAGACATTTTCATCTCCGGGACATCACAAAAAAATTGCATCTCTTGAAGGAGTATCCGAGAAAAAAAAAAGAGAAAAAGAAAATTACTTCCCCCAGCCTCTTATAATATGAAGAACTTATCAGCGCTTTGCAGTGGGTTTACACTCTATTTACCAGAGGAGTGTTAGAGAACCTAATGAACGACACGGATTAGCGTCAAGAGTGCTCCCGCCTTGGCAATATATTTGAAATCTTCTCGCCAAGTTTCCTCGCCAAAGAGACTTATTATACGTACAGGGTTCCTAGAAAATAACTTACGCACCCAAATAACGGAGGAAAGGTTCATGATTGCACCCTGTTGCGTATATCTATAGAAAAGTGATCATTCCCGATCGAATAACTTATTGCAGCGCCTCTAGCGGAGATTTTAAAACGTTAGGAAAACGAGCATGGCAGCAAAGCATGATAGACGAAAACAATTACAAAGTTATGGAACTGTCTGCAATGAGTATGAATCGGTCCCAGGAACGAACGAAATACGTATAGGGGAAGCAATTAGTATCTGTCAAAAAAGTCGTATCATCAAGAGCTGTAACAAGGTGATACCTGCGGTGCTTGTCAATGTATGCGGTCATATTTTCTCCGAATTCAAATATGCATTGTTATTGACGGAGGACGTGGTTGTCGAGTGGTCAAGGCAAGCGTTTCCGTAGCAATCGCTCGACCGCCACGTTGTGGGTTCGAGCCCCACGTAAGGCATGGATGTTTGTGTTGTGGGCGCAATGTGATCCGCCCCCCTCTGGTACGCCTGGGGCAACGTCAATGGACGGCTAAATGGTTCACACTCTGGCCGCTGTAATAAAGGCGAATGGTGATGGTCAAAGTGCCTGGCCATTTGAAAAAAAAAAAAAACATTTTGAACAGTCTGTACATTAGATTCTCGTGCATGCAAATGTTGTTTATTTTAGCATTCATGCATAGAACAGCACTTCGTTAATAACCATATTGTAATAAATTCTGTAACAGATTTATTGTCGATTCCTATTCATTAGACAATGCTCTACAACTTTGTAATTGGCTTTCGTCTATCTCGCTTTGTTGCAAAGTGCGTTATCCAAACTTTTACATTTCTCTGCTAGAGTCTCTGCAATTACTTTTATGTGATCGGAGAGGGCCAATTTACTACAGAAGGATCTAATGTGTATAGTCATGGACCTGTTTCTACAAAATTATTGGAGTACTTAAGATTTTTCTAGGAAAGCTGAATAGTTTTAATTACATCAGGGACGTCACATTGGTATCGCATAATTTTATATATTTTTGCAATTATGATGGAATAATAATTCATTATTTTAATTACAAGATATAAAAAAAAAACAGATTCATATATTTTGAGTGATATACGTATTTATGTTATTAAATTCTTATTTTCATTACAGAAGTGGGATTACATGGAATGGAGCTCAGGGTCCGGTTACGTCAAGAAAAAGGGACCTCGGGAATGAAACCAACTGTTATCATAAACTTCTCATATAAACCCCACCCCCCTTCCCTAATTATCCTATAAAGATCCTAGAATCCTTAATTCAGCTGTGATTTCGACAGCTTGCTTTTCAAGCGCTTTAGAGTTTTGCGTTTCATTTATTCCGGATATTATATATATAGAGAGAGATATATTCTTCAGTAAAAAATTAATAATAATTTAAATATGAAAAAAATGCTAAGGAACGTGAGTGTCTCGTCTGAAGTCGGGGTCCTAAGCGACTGCTTATTGGGAAATCCACCCACGGAGATACTTCAGATGTCCTAATTTGTTCTTAAAACGATTTCAGAAATTTTAGTTGATCCCGTATGTTCCAGTTATGCACTTTGATTCTTTGTATTGCGAAACATCATGCGACATCAGCAATGTTACAAGTTACAGTAAAAATGTTACATTCGTTTTAAACAATTAGCAATGTTTCATGACCAAGGGATGTTATGAAGTTCAGAAATTTAGAAAAAGTAAAATTATTCCCGTAGAAGGAATGTCAAACACGCTATTTATACTTTCTTTACATACATAGTATAACGCACAGGGAAATTATTGTAAAGTGTTCGAAAATTCGTATTCGAGATTTTGACGGAAGTTCACATTTTATACATATCGGAAATCAACTTTGATAGAAGGTCTTTTATTACACTTCTTATAAGACGTACAAAATAGAAAATATTTTGAAATAAATAGAAAATATTTCTATTTTGTACGTCTTATAAGAAGTGTAATAAAAGACCTTCTATCAAAGTTGTGTGCTTAATTTTATTTGTTTGAAATCAGACGTGATACCAACTTATTTATAACGGAAATCGATTCGATCATTATGAGATGATGTTTGTGTGCGTGTGTGTGCGCGTGTCTGTATGTATATTAATGTGTGATGTATGTTAGTGTGTGTGTGTGTGTGTGTGTGCATTTATGTTAGTATGTACGTAGTGTTATGTAGTAGCGAAATATAGCCAAATTGGCGGCTTTTGACGAGTTTCAGAATCTACAACAACTTCCTTGAAATATCGACTAGTTTCAGAGATACGAATACTTACTAGAAAGTTGCGTGGAGAGTATATAAGGGCGATCATCACTCAGATGGAGGGAGTTAACGTAATACGAGCTAAAAAGAATTGTGGGATTCGTCAGTATTTTGAGAATAGTATCAACTATTTCGTGAATTATTTGATCATTTAATAACTGTTTTATTGTATCTGACAGTTATTTAATGATGATGTTGTGAGATAGATATCGAGCTATTCGCTGTAAATTGTTCCTGTAGCTGTAAATTGTACGCTTATTAGTGCTATTAAATAAAACGTTATTTATCCAGAAATATGGATTAATTTATGTATTCTGAGAGTAGACTCCACGATTCAATAGGATACGTCATAACAATACGTCATTCGTTTTGACTAGTAAGTTGCCAAATGCGCAAAATTTCAATTTATGTGGTGTTAATTCAATACCAAAATCATTATGTCTTGAAAGTAAAGTCATGTACGGAAAGTCATGTGTTGCTCACATCAGATTTTTCAAATGTTGAGTTAAAAAAAATGACATCATGTTACTAAACATTATTTTTCTTCTTTAACTATGGGGTCTGCCGTCTTTGATCATAGATTATATTAGATGATACACTCATCAACCGCCGTTACTGATGTATACACGCGAAAATTCAAATGCAATAAAATTATCGATTCATAATCACTGGAAGGGGGTTGAGAATTTTTATCTTTCGTCACTGAATTTCCCTTCTCTGTAGCGAGAGAAGAAAAAATGAAGGACAAAAACATTCTATCTACTAAGATTACGATACGCTGATTAAAGAGATTTTTGATACAGTACTTATAATAATGTAGTAAATGTGCGAATCAAAAAATCAAAGTCTTATCTATAAAACTCGCGATTTTAGCTAATTGGAAGCAAATTCTTATTAGCATCTAGAAAATCCTTCAGATAGTAGAGTCAATTGCCTCAAATAAAATGGCGCTGTGCCCTCCCCCCCTTATTTTATTGCGGTTTTCAAAAATCTATATTTTAAAATCTATTAATTTTTCTTAATTTTCGAATGTGTTATGTTAGTGCCCAGATCTTTAAATTTCAAATAAAAATAATGTGAGATTGGGCTTAAATTAGCGACATCTTAAATGTATTGAAATAAGTCTTAAATTATGGACTTTTTTTTAAGGCAGGAATAATTAAAATTCTGTTAAAGTGCTTTAATTTTCGAATATTTTGTGCATGTTTTAAGATCAGCACCTCCCTTAAAATAAGACCACACGTTTCTAGACTAAGAATTAGCGTTTTATATCGCGATATATACATACATGAGTTTGAATTCAAATCAATCAATTTCTAAAATAGGTATTAAAAATTCTACTTTTTTTTTTCCAGATATCAACAGTAAAAGTAAACTTAATTATCAAAAGAAAATCCGTCGGTATGGAAACTATCTGCATAATGTACAAATAATGAGAGTATGAATATAACACTGAGTATAACGTCATAGTTTACATAGAGTATACAAGATAACTCTGCACGAAGTAAATAGAAAATACTACAGAACAGTGAGAAACGTATTATATTTTAATAACAAACATTTCTGAGAAATTGCGCTACCCAAAATGTATGTTGTACAGGAACTTTTAAAATAAAGAAGGGTGAATATTTTTTTCTGCAACTGTACTACTTCTAAACTTTGTTCTATAGTTCACTTTGATCTTAATAGAGTAAAAAAATCTTTGTCATAGTAAGGCCGTGATAATAAACAGGAAATTATATTTATTATTCGTTTAAATTTTGATTGAATTATAATTACATAGAAATAAACTAAGAGAAATTTCTTATCAGAGGTTCCATCAGTTATATATCCCATTAATCTGTAAAGAATCTTTCTGTCCCAACTAGGAATCAAACCAGGAATCTCCGTACTGGCCTGTCGACGCTCTATCGCTGAGCTACTGGGACGAAATAGCAAGTTCTTATCGCCGCAGTGGACACTGTATTATCCACCCTATAATGTCAGATTGGCGAGCGAATGACAATCTGACTGACCACCTCCTACTATTTTTATCTCAGGTTCGCCTCCTGATGCTATTTTTATCTTCCACATTAGCTTTCTGCGTGGTCGTAGCACCCTCCCGATTTGAAATCGGCACTCAATATCCCAGAGTCCACTGAATCCGTGCTAGTCGTACCAGGGCCACTTCTAGACCTCTGACATCTTTGCACTAACCTACAGGATTGTTATGTTCGGGCGCCATTGTAAAGAATTTTTGTCTCAACCGAGAATCGAACCACGGATCTCCGTACTGGCCAACGAACGTTCTACCGAGCCACTGGGACGGAATCATATACTCTTATTGTCGAAGTGGACTTTGCAAAGCTACGTATTAGCGTAATGACTGTTACAAAATAAATTTCGCGTTCCTTGAAGAAATGATTCAAAATTTAAAGAAATTCTTCTTAACAGTATTATGGATTTTTCAGTATTAACCCGTACTGTAGAAAGGTTTATCTACCTACATCTTCTTTATCTATAAAATTATATTTCAACTGCTTATTTATTTTTTGCAGAAGATTTTTTATTTCGATTTCGACCTGTTTCTATTTTGCTGCAAACCGTCAAAAGGGTACCACAATTGTCACCAGATTTAGTACCTACTGTATTTAAACTTTATCATTTTTAACACTTTACAACATAGTTAAAAAGTGTTCATGACTTTGTTCATTCTGTCTGTCTGTTTGTCTGTCTGTCCGTTAGCACGATAACTGCCGTAAAAATGACTTTATCGAAATGAAATTTTAGTATGTTGTTCAGACGGTCTGCGGTACCTATGGGAATATAAATGAATAATGTCACCCAATTCGTTTTGGATTGAACCCAGGTTGAAAAAATGAAATACATTGAACCCTATGGGATCTAATTTTTCAAACATTTTTTAAGCGAATTTAAAATGCACAAATTGCTTCGAAAGTTTTAGGAAATATTCAAATTATCCCATAAAATATATAAAAAGAATTTCAGCAAAATATATTCAGTAGTTTTTTAAATAAATATTTAAATAATAATTACACCCTTTATATGGAGAGATCACGTGACCCACTTCAACATAAAATATGGCATCCATCTTGTGTCAAAATCGTGATTTTTAAAGTTCAAATTTAGTGTTGCATCCGTCCTAAAACCGCTTTATTTTTGCTTAAATTATGTGCATCTACATTTTGAAACAACGTAATTACAATATAGTTGAGTCTAAATGATCATCCAACTTTGATAATTTCTACAACGAAGCTTAATTTTCATTTATGGAGAATGTATATACCAAGCGATGTAGAATGAGTTGTACAATAATTGTTTCGTTTCTTTAAAGCAAAATTATTTAGCTCATGGAGTCTGCAGTATAGCTGATATGAATGAAATATTTATTGATTTTACACAAAGAAGCAGACGATATTTTCGATGAAGTTTTAAGCATAGTGTTTAATTACTTGTACCTCCATGGTTTTAAGTTTTCAAATAAAATAAATTATTATAGTATTGTGATGAATGAAATGAATGGAAAACAGTTTATAAATGAAATGCTGCTTTTATAGAGAGAGCCAGCCGCGTTATATTTCGATGACGTCATTTGAATAAATTTCATTTGTTTTCGATGAAGTTTTCAAATATAACGAATTATCGTAATATTATGATAATTTTTAAAATATTACCGAGGAATGTATCGCATTTTAGAGATGTTTAAACAAGGCAATTTATATTTCAATGTCGTCATTTGAATGAAGTTATTTTTTTCGATGAAGTTTTAAGTTTTCATATATAATAATTTAATGCAGTATTATGATAATTTTAAAAATATTACCGAGGAATGTATCGCATTTTACAGATGTTTAAATAAAAGTGCATTGAAGTTGAAAAGTGTTTCGTAATCAATGCTTTATGTATGATTGATCTTTCTTGTATAATATTACCCTATCTTTTTGTATAATATTACCTATTTATGTTTCCTACATTTTCGCATATCCCAAAAAGTAAGGGTTTTATTGGAAGATATGTCGTTTTCGGCTCTCGTGACTAGATGATATTATTCAGTAATTCATTTGAATTTTGAGTCTTGGTTTCAGTAGTTATTTTTATTGTTTTTAATTTTAATATTAACAGAATAAGCAGATTTGTCTTTCTAATACATGGTAGCAAATTGATAGCTGTCATAGTAAGCCAGTCAGCTAGCTGTCATTTGTAAGTAACCTTTAACGATTAGGACAATTTTTGTAAAAAAGATTAAAAATACTTCTAGCCAGTGTGCTAGCCAGTCTTTTTGTGTGATACACAGATTTAAAGCTGATAATTTTATACTTTCCATATCACTATAAAACTCAAAATCGATTTTAACAATTTTTGAACTCAGGTTCCCCCTTAATTTCTGAATAACACCATATTCTATTATTTTACTTTACTGGATATTTTATCTTTTTCACACAATCAAAAGTACTCATTTTAGAAAATTGAAAGTTTCAATCAAAACATCAACTCGAACTGTAAATTTCTGAAAAACCTATTTTTGCTTACATTCATCACGATGAAAGTAATCTGTCACTTGTGGGAATGTAAATTATTTATACTTCCTTGATAGAAGTAGACATATGAAAATTAGATAACTACAACTGTTTCAAAGCCCCTTCACCAGGTCAGAAACAGCGTGTATTAATCAAAAGATTAATGCACAATATATCAGTTGTATTTAAACTTTTGATTTCCTTCTAAGATGTGATGGGTCATGGGGGAAAGGATACCGATCGATACTGTTTGGCATTTGGCAAAAGTTAGAGTTCTACCTTGTAGTACTTGGGGGGGGGGGGGGGGTCTTTGGACCAGCAGAAGCTGCAATCTCTCTCCTCTTGCCATTGACTTTAGTCTTATGGACTTGTTCAAACCTAATTTCAGATAACTAGGATTAGTATCGGCAAAAACATTCTTTTGAGTAGTACATACTGATTCTGACCTGATGAAGACGATTCATAATGCCCTGGAAATAATTGCAGTCATCTAATTCCCCTGCTTCTATCGAAGACAGAGGAAGCATAAGGCATTTGTATATATACACTTATAATTGTTATCCAAAACCACACATAATATACCAATCAGTTTAGCCAAATACAGTGCTTAATCTCCAAAACATACAGCCACGCATCAGAAGTCGAAGATACGCATTGATTTTTGGACGTTTTTGGCGGTGACAAATCGGGTCTTGGCCCTTATCGGAGAGACACGCTTTTGCGGGTGGCTCTCGTCGTCGAGATAAGGGCTCATCCCTCCCCCAAGGGGACTTTGAAATTAATGGCGACCCCCCCCCCCCCTCCATTTGTAATGGCCCCAGGAGCTTGTCATTGGTTAGTATAAAAGCTTTGGTCTCCCGCAAGAGATCTTTCTTTGCTCCCATTGCCATACATTTTTTTCGACGCCAAATGTTTGGAAGTTATTTTTTGTGTATTTGTTTGTTTTTTGCGTCCGATTGTGGGTGATGAATTACGCTGTCGTATTAGGCAATGCGATTTCTTTTTTCTTGGTATGCCCCCAATTTTTTTTGTAGGATACCGACGACGGAGCCTCAGGATAAAAGTGTCAAACAGGAGTTTCTATCAAACAAAAAGGAAATATCGAAAAATGTGGGCACTACAAAAATACTTTGTTGTAGTATCAGGGAATACAAGTAAATTACTCGGAAACTTGAATTATATAATAGGTCTACAGTATACCTAAACTATATAAGTACAATGCTGGGTTTTCCCCAACTGCGAATAGAGCATAACGAGATCAACTAACCAATTAGGAAGAAAGTTGGAATTGTTCAACTTCAAAAGGATTCTTATGGACGGTATCTTCCTATTAAATAGTTGATTTCGACTCAATGTTTAGTGAAAAGCCAGCGTTTGATGGATGACAGTGGAAAAGTAATTGTAAAGTGTAACAGTTCGGAAGTGTAAGAATTTGGAAAGGGGAAGGAAATAAAGTACAAGAGTTTGATCATACTCCAATTGCACATAACAACATTTTAACCAATTTTTAAACGTTCATCACCATGGAATAACCTAGAACTGCAGTGGCGGCAAGAAAACTATGTGCCATAATTTCGTGAACCTCTATGAAGACCAAAAATTTCAGTTCCATCACGCACCCGACTTCCAGCCAACGGCCCTACCGTGCTGAAAACACCGGTTCTCGTTAGATCATCGACGTCAAGCAGCATCGGGCGCGGTTAGTACTTGGGTGGGTGACCACCTTGTAACACCGCGTGCTGTTGACTCTTTTCGGGGGCGGTAGCCCGGTGATTTGCACGCTGCCACAACTGCCGCCGTGTTCATGCGGAGTACGACCACGTTAAACAAGTGGGTCTGTAAATCCCTTCGAGAGGTTGGTGGTAGGGGAAGGACGGTACGGTCCCTGTGAATGCCTTCCCCACTGGGTTCCGGTCTAAATTAGGTGGCACTTCCCTGCCGTCCAAACAGTTACCTTACACCTTTCTGGTAGGTCGGACGGTCTGGGTCTCAACAACAACAACAACGCACCCGACTTCCAATTTCTGGAAGATTAAGTTCAGGGCGCACGAGGCTGAAGTAGCCAATTTCATACTCGCAGAACTCGCAAATGATTATAGAGACGCGTTATACGGATATGAACTTCGTCGTTGCATCCTCCTTGAAGGCAATTTTCACGAAATTTGGTGTATGATTAGATTGAATTTGTTGTTCTCCATAGAGGCTCACAAAATTGTATCATGCAGGAAGCTTTCATGTGACTTTATACAATGCACAAGTGGCTTTATACAGTGCATAAGTGGCTTTATACAGTGCACAAGTGGCTTTATACAAGATGAAATTCAACAGCGCTACTATAATACATGTCGAAATGAACGCTTTTTTTCTAGTTTCCATTAACTAACTCTCACGAGTCCTAAAATATAAATCTAAAAAATATATTCATAATTTTAGTTGTACCACAATACATATATTGTTATCATAAATAAGAAATTGAAATTAGAAATGAAATTACATTGAATCGAAATTAGAATTGAAAAAAGAAATGGTTAGAGTGGGCTCAATATTAAGTAAAATATCCATGTGTCTCTTATCAGAAAGATATCCTGTATTATCATTAACAAATATTAAACAGCTCTTGCAATTTTCAAGTGAAACTTGAAGAATTAGTTTTATGAATACAAATTTTGTCAACCTTTGTAAATCTTAAAATACAATGTATAAATGATGTGGGTGTGGTAATCATCACTTTATTCGCTTGACAGCGAACAAACGCCATCATCCTAAGATTAATTTCCTATTTTAACTCAACCTACGTATGGTAGATAAAGTGCCGGATATCTTATATGTTAACACCATTTAATTATTTGCAAAGTAATGAACTGTTTCCTAAGTTTAAAAATGAGTTTTTTATTATCTGTGCTGCTACGATTTAATCTGACTGGGTTAACTATTTCTTTCTAACAATTGCGGCATCCATAAGACTGGGTTTAATAACGATGCTGGAAGCACAAAATATTATCATCTCTAAAACTACTTTAATTTGTAAAGATTTTATTTGTCACTGGAATGAAGCACTCGGCGATGCTCGGGTTAAAAATATAGTCGCGCCACTTAACACTAGAACGACGTATATTTTGAACTACATAGAACGACAGGCAGCGGTTAATTTGATCGCAATCGAAAAAATATAACATACCTTTCATTCAAAACCAAAACATCATAGTTACAGCATTTAGGATGTTTCTTCGACACATTTTTTGCAATAAGCGTTTTTGATGCACCGTTCTTGGCATTTTCCACAGGTGGGCTTATCGCATGATGAACACAAATCTTGTGTTTTATTACGGCAGAACGAGCACTGGTGACGTTTGTTACTTTTCGCTACCTTTCCGCAAGGGAGGACTGTTGGACGCTGCTTGGTCGCACAGTATACGCAGGTCGCAGCTCGTTCACAAGATTCAAAATATAGCACCGTCGAGCAATTTGTGAAGAATTGCATGCGGGAAATAAAATCCAGGCATTTATGGCCGCGAAATCACTGGAATTCTCTTTAAGTTGCTACAGAAATGCTAGACACTCATCAGTAGTCAGTCGCTTTCCACGAGACATCACGCCAAAATTTTATGCAATAATTTACATCCAGCACGGGCACAGTCGTTGCTCGTTCTAGAAACACGCCGAATAATGCTAAAAAGCTGATACAATCATTCTTACGGCTTACAGTAGCGCAACGCCGCAGTCGAATTGCATCATCGTGTGAAATCTCTCTAGCGGTCATTTTGACCGCTGCCGTCGTTATAGGAAGATCGTTGATTTGTTCTCTTATTATAAAACCTAGAATAATTTTCTTTCGTGTTTTCGATAACTTTAAGAAAATAAGAAAATTCATAAAATTTCAATGGGTTGGAATTAGTCGTTTTAGAGGAATCGTTTCTCAAAGTAGTTGTGCGTCCAAAATAACCGCTTCCGTCGTTCTAGTGTTAAATAAAGCGGATACAGCACCACTCAATTTCCAAATCGCCTGTTTTTAACCAAAGTTATTCCCCTTTAGTTTCAATCCAAATGCTTTATTTTTAGAGCATGTGTAGTCGCGTGAAACTGCTTTCTACGCATGCGCATAAACTTCTACTTCCCCCACTGTTAAAGCCCAGCAAACCGAAGGAAGAACGGTATCTAAAATTTTGATTTTTAAGTTTTTGGCTGATAATACAAAATCAGGAAAAAGACAAATTAAGAAAAAATTTGTTTGTTAGAATGCGAAAATATACACTCATATTTTTGCCAAACTATAGAATTGTGCTAATCTTTATTTTCTTATTTTGCCGCATCCGAATAAGGAAGTTTAAAACATTCATATTTCGATGTATTTAAGAAATGAAAAAATATATATGAAGGAATTGACATACGGATTCTGTTTAAAGCTCGTTAGAAAGAACGTTCTTCGATCTTTCCGATGATGTCAAGATGGAAACTCTTGCGATAATAATTTTGATCGCTCAGAAACCGATTTTTGTGAAAATCGTTCAAAATCGTTCTTACGACACTCGATGAGAATGATGAACACTTACTTGCTTTAGAATGCATTTTTTCACTGTTTTCCCATGAATATATGAAATGTAAATACTATTAAACAAACAGTACATGTTCATTTTTTATTTCTATTTGCTATTATTTAAAACCTTATAGAACTTATCCTAGAAAAAGGTTTTCAGTACATTTTAATTTCACATTGCAAATGATAATTAATAAATAAAAGTGACATTCTCCAGAAAAATAACAGAATTCTTTTATTATTAATATATAAAAGAAAAGATATATGTAATTTTTAATTTTAATTATAAAAATCGTTTTATTTGAACTCAAACCATACGTTTAATATTCATTTTTCTTTTACTTTTATTTAAAATAGCGTTAAATACATCAAATATATCACGTAGCAAAAGTTTATAATTTCACTATACTTGTTTAGTATCAAGTTAAGTACGCCGCAAGTACAATTGTAAATTCTGGAAGCAATTATTTCGTAAATATGATGGAAAATTTCCGTCATATATTTAATAATATTTAATTATCATTTATTTAAGAAAAGAGGAACCTTTTGTTAGATTCTTTTTTTATTCTTGAAATATATAAATGACGCGAATATTGTATTTTTAGCAGATACTTCCTATAAATATTGACTGGGTATTGTTTGGAAAGTGAAAATCGAAGAAAATTGTTAAAGTTATATATTCTAGTAATTTAAAGATAATCTTTATTTTCATTTAACGTTGCAAATAAACAACAGCAGACCTTAATACAGGAATCATGAGTGTAGAAACTAGCATCGGTAGACCAGTTTCTTTCTTCTTGGAGTTCATCAACAAAGGATACACGTTAATTGCCCTAAAAAGAAAACAAAAACTTCTGGCCAATAATTTTTGCAAGTCCTCGTACTGACGCCAAAATCAGACGAAGTTAATTGACCATGGATATTTAATTTAAAAATAGGCAATTGCAAAATATTTAAAATAAAATGTTTAGATAAAAAAGAGTATAATGTGAAAATCACATAATATTCTCAAAACTATCTACAATGGAATTTATTGGTGGTAAAATTTTTGGTGAAGACACTATTGTTCTTAGCAAAAATTTCTTTTGATACATATTTTTTCCTCAGGATCTGCTATTAATAAAGCTTAGTTAGATGATGACGGATATGGGTTCAGCATCAAATTTTGGATATAGGAAGGTTCACCAAGGATTTCAACTTCTAATTCTTTTCTATTTCAGTTTCAAAAATATTTATTTTTCTTGAATCATCCATTTTTAAAGATTGGCTATAGAGCTTCGATGATAACTGACATGGATTCAGCATCAAATTCTGGAGAATCTAGGGTGGTTTACTAAGAATTTACACATCCGGTTCCTTTTACACCTTTCTGGTAGGTCGGACGGTCTGGGTCTCAACAACAACATCCGGTTCCTTTACCATTCCCAGTTAGATATTTTCATTGAAACATCTATTCACAGGAATGGCTATAGATAGAGCTTAGATAATGACTGATATGGATTCAGCATCAACCTCCGGAAAAAAAGGGGGACTCGACTTCCACATTTAAACTAATTGAAATATTCAAATATTTTAAACTAATTCGAATTTTTAAAATTTTTGACGAGGCATCGGTACAAATCCCGTTAGCCGAGATCTGTACCAAAATTCATGGAAAATTTTAACAACCAGTTCGATAAACCTAGATACTTTTAACATCCAGTTTGGTGTGAACCGGCTGAATGACACCACTAGGTTCACCTCTTCTGGATCTACGAGATGCTATACTTCCAATTTTTCCGAAAAGTCGTATCCGACTTTTCAAAATAAGTGTGCAAAAGAGTATAAAAATACTTCACAGTTCCATTGTAAATAGTGTACACACCACTTGTCACCATATAGAGGTTCCTTCCTAAATTTATTGACCCATTTAACTATCTGTATGAAAATAAATGCATCTGATAAGTTCTTTTTCAAATATGGAATGAAATATATTTGTTTGTGTTTGAAAAGTTAGACCGTTATTTGGCTAACTGAAATTGGTGGTTCGATTTCTTACCGAGATTTCAGTTCCTTACAATGGTATACGAACATCCTTATATTGCACAAGGGTATTATCCTGTATAAAGAGATAAACCAGAGAAAAGGGGACGTATAGATACTCCAATCTGAAATCTGAGCTAGATAACGTAGGGTACATTTCAAATAAAAAAGAAGAGATAATTGTTTATCAGCCGGAACAGTGGTTCAGTTTTCTGGCTCAGACAGCAGTTTTCTATGGGTTCTCCAAATTTAGTAATGCAGATTTTATATAGGGAGAAAATGTAAAAATAAAAGTGGTACCTATTTCTCAATGCCTTTAAAATCTTTAAATGTACGTAAACTTCACAGGAAGAAGTTAGGCAGGTAATCACGTCTTTGTTCCTCTAAGAACAAACAGACATCAACTCTAGATTTATTTTAGATTTTGATTCGGCCTACGTATGGCAGGAAACACAATAAAGATTTCATCTGTAGATACAATCATCGCTTGCAAGGTAATGACTACTCTCTTAAATAGAGAAATGTTTTTTTTTTCCAGCAATTTTGGATGCTATTGTTTGATCTCATTTCGTTAACTGTTTTTTATTTCTCATTCACTGCCACCTTATGGAATTTCATCTTCATTTTTTTCAAAATCGGTCTGGTTATACGATTACTTTTAAATTTAAACACACAGAACTGCTGTAAAACACAACGTTTGTTTTATTTTTTTTTTGTCATATACTACTCTTGCAATAATATCCGACGTTGCCCGGGATAATATTGAAATAAATTTAATACCTTAAACTGTGAAATAATTTTAGCCATAAACCAGCTCTCAATTAATCTTATTAAAATCAATGAAAACGTATGAAGGTACATATGAAGGTTAGCCGTATGAAGGTTAGCCGTTCGTATGAAGGTTAGCCGTTCTAGAATTTTAAACGGTTATGACAGGCAGACAGAAAGAGTTTTTTAATTCTAGTTATTTTGCACTCAGCTTTAGGGGGATAACACTTGTATCAGAATATTGCTTGAACTCAGACTTATTGTCAGAAAAAAAAATCATATTTATGTTAGAAAAGTGTACTGAAATTTTTTCTTTTATTAAATTTCTTCGTAGTCTTTTAGTCCAAGATAGTTTTACAATATGTTTACAAATATGTTAAAGTTAGTTGATGCTTAGTTGATGTATTTTCCGAAATAAGTTGGCTTTAATATTTATTTTGTCATAAAGTAACTTAAGTTCTTTGTCTTATCCACAGGGAAAGTTATTTTGAATCCCGATGATCGTTTTCATTTCTCCTATGTTTTTCTTTTCATTTTCCCTATTTTATGTTCTTATACTATCTTGCTTGTGCAATGTTATGCAATTTTTAATTGACGGGAAGCTTCTAGTTTTTTTTTCTGATGCCACTACTCTGTCTTTATATTTCAAAGTGGGAGGCTGTATTTAACCTCCGAAACTGGTTGATACCATAATTTGAAAATTTGCAAAATCGATATCTAATGAAATTGAAGAACGTATTGATGGTTTGACAAATAATATTAGCACACCTGCAGCTTTTTGTTTTCATAGGAATAAAATCTGCATTACAGAATGATCAATATGTCTTAACAAACATAATTAAATTTTTCGAGCAGAATTACTTGCTTGCATTCAATGATTTGCAACATCTAATGCTTTCTCTATATTTATGTACAAAGAATTATAAAAAATACAACTATTCCAAAACACTAGCAATTTACAATTTAAAACAAAATACATACTACAATCAATCTCATAAAATAATATTCAACTAAAATGAATTAAAGCATGTATAGGGCATATATGAAATGAAAATGCAGATAATTTAGCAAACTTGGCAATAATAAATGAAATAATGGAAATTATAAATCTTAAACTTCCAAGATTATATATAAAACGATACATGGAAAAGCACATTTGAAAAATAAAAGGAAAATAACTGGAATAATACAAAAGATGGATGACATACATTTAAATTGTTACAATAAAATATTATAAGAAATAACTTTTTAAGTTAGGCGTTGTTAGTAAAATGCACTAAAAAGTGATAAATAATATTTAGCTATTCCAACATTCTTGGTCATATGCGCCTAAAAATAAAACCGTTGGGCGCCCATAAAGCAATTGTATTTGAACATTAACAGAATTTTAAGGAACAATAGAAGTGATAACACAGAAGTAACATATATAAGAATGACGGATTGTTAAACAAATTGTCAATTTTTTTTAATGAATTTAAATGTAATCATTAAAAGAATGAATGAATCTGTGTTGAAAGTCATGTGTTGCCCAGATCAGATTTTTTTTATTTTCTATGCATTGAGAAAAAAATTATTCAAAAACATCAGCTCTCATCCATCCTATTCAAGACGGTTGCATTATGAATACAATTTCTCACAATATTTGAGGCGGAGCAAGCTTATAGCTTCCTTAATACCAATTTAAATCTGATTGTGTGTGAAAGTTTCGCGGACATAGTAAAACTCAACCGATTCGAATGAAATTTGTACATAGCCTAAATAAATTATGTTTTAGGTAATAACAAAACCCGAATTTTAAATTTCAATCTATGTACTGAGATATCAGAGATCAGACATATATTGTTAAGTTAATGGAGAAAAATTAATTAAAAGCAATTCAAATACTGCTAGCTTTAGCATATGCTATGCATATATATCAGTATCCATGTATCACAAGGTATTATATTGGATGAAGCAGTGGTTGATATTGCGACCAACGATTATCTTGTAAGTTCTGTTCTGTGGTCGATACACTGTAAAACATTTTGCAACTTTTACTCATTTTTTTCAGCTACTTTGTTGAAAATTTTGGCAAACTATCGGAAAAGCCGCAATTACAGGCTTTCATGAAAATTCCAGCTTCATTTCTGAAAAACTCAGAATTATCGTCTGATTAAAAGCAGCTTAGTATTTTGTCTCAGCTAATTATCGTCTGCCGAAACGTTATTTTTGTATATATATATATATATATATATATATATATTATCATACCTATCAGGATCCTTACTCCTCATTAAGGACAGCTGATTCCCCTGAAACTTTCAGTAATATGCTTACAAATGTTTTACAGTGTACCATGTGTGCAAAGTTTCAGCCTTCTACATCATCTAGAAGCTTCTAGAGAGTCTCAGGAAATATGTACCTTTCGATTTACGCTCCATTTTGACTGCTATCGAGGAATAAATAGAAAATCCGGTTGTGTTAGGTGTTTTATGGTCAATACTAACAGTGTGCAAAATGTCAGCTTTTTAAGCCACCAGGGAGAATTCTGAAGAATCTGGAACAACTTTTCCAACCCCCCCCCCCCTGATCCGATCACACATAAAGCTGCAGTAAGCCTTCGTGTCTGTCGTGTGGTCTGGGTTTTCACCCCCCCCCCTTGCCTTAGGGCGAGTCTGGTGGTCTGAGTTTTCGACCCCCCTCCCCTATTTTTTCCAGAGAGGAAAATCTAAAATCTGGCCATCCATACTATAAACCTCATTGATAAATTCCAATTGAGCCACAGTAAACAGACCGGAAGATAAATATGTCCAGAAGAAAGCTAGTCGAGATCAATCCCTTTTTGCGAAAGATATTGAAATTTTCGATCCGGGTTGTAACATCACCATCTCAATGTTTTGTTGAGATGTTGCATTTACATCTCAACAAAACAGTTCAACTAACCCACTTTAACCAATAAGTTGAACTTAGCCGATAGATTAGTGTATAGCAATTAAACGGCTTGGAGAAATTTATCAAATATTTAGGATCTTGCAATTGAAGAAAATATTTCTTATTCAGTCGATAAGGAAAGAAACAGCAAAATAACCATTAAAACAATATGAAACCAAATACAATTTTCACAGTCGAACAATAACAGCTTAATATAAACCAATTCGAAAGATCAAAACACAGACAATTCTGATAGTACTTGTATAAGGAAAAAAGCCAAAACATGAGCTTTATAGGATGTTAAATGAACATAATTCCATTAATCAAAAAAAAAAAAAAAAATTTATAAAATCTCAAACGATACCACTCCTGGACCAGTGCTCAATCTGATATGTTCTTCAGCTTTACTTATGCATTGTTTAATAACAAAAAATTGATTTTTTTTATTCGTTTTAGCCTTATCAAAGCTGAGAGGCATGTGTTCCGTTGAATTCTTTAAAGCATGAAGGTTTTTTGTATGTGAGTATTCGTGGACATAATGATCTACCTCACCCATTTCTTTACAAATATAAAAAGATGTGGATTTAATTTTAAACCTATTTAAACAAAAACGAAATGGGTCGTGTCCAGTTAAGAAGAAAAAACAATATTTATTAGGGATTAGTAATGACGGATCAACAATAGGAGGAACAACTTGATAAGAACTGGTTTATTTCGGGAAACTTGAGTATTGAAAATGAAAAAAAAATCTGCCAATCATTATTTATTTCATTTTTACAAGTACATGAGTACGTGACAGAAGGGATAGGGATTTTGCGGAGATGAGATGTGGATGTTTAAACCCGGATTCATATTTTCGCCTCTATTTTCAGAAAGGGATTGAACTCGATCCTATTATTACTTTCCTTATATACAAAATGTATAAAGAAAGTATTGTGGCGGGGTAGAAAATTCGAGTTTTCGATGGGAGAGCACGTTTCAAGCATCCCTGATCACGAATCAAACATTTTTGAGGTGATGTCTGTGTGTGTGTGTGTGTGAAAGTACGTGTGTGTGTGTGTGTGCGAAAGTACGTGTGTGTGTGTGTGTGTGTGTGTGTGTGTGAAAGTACGTGTGTGTGTGTGTGTGAAAGTACGTGTGTGTGTGTGTGTGTGTGAAAGTACGTGTGTGTGTGTGTGTGTGTGTGTGTGTGTGTGTGTGTGTGTGTGCGTGTCAATGAGTCTGTGGGGACGATAACTGGCGAACAAATGGACCGATTCGAACGAAATTTGGAATAAAAATCACAATCCATGAATACTGGAAGCCTATTGTTTTCAAACGTAATCGAATGTCCAGAACCCCCCTAAATTGCCGAGTGAAATTTTGAAAAAATCATGGAAAAATCAAAACCTTTAATATAGTTACGCAAATAAACATTTCTAATGTAATTTTTCCTTAAACGATTGACATAAACTTTAGAACTCTAGCATGAACCGTTCTCGCGATATTGTACATTTTTAAAATAAATTTACCAAAAAATCCCATAAATTAAAAAAATATACTAACTGTAGAAAAGCATTTTCACTTTTCATGTGTAACATCATGCGATAAATTGGGTGACATCATTCTCGTGGATCTAGCTCGTTCCATTCATGACAAAAGATACTTTGAGTAATACTTTTGTATTTGAAGGCCAATAGTTATTTATCTGCTGTAAGAATAACTTATTTCTCCGTCCATAACGCTTGGCGAGATTTTGGCGAGGAAATTGGCGGAATGTCGCCAACTTGGCGACTTTTTTAAATGCTGCCAAATTAACGAAAATCTCGCCAAATGGATAAAAATGACGCTAAATCAATGAAAATGACGACTAATTGTCGAAAATTCAATATCTCGTAAAGTATATTAGTATCTACTATTAGAAAAATCTATTTTTTTTACTGTAAAAGTACATTCATTATATTATATAAGGAAAGTCATGTGTTGCCCACATCAGATTTTTACTTTCCTTATATACATAATGTATAAGGAAAGTATTGTGACGGGGTCGAAAATTCGAATTCGAGTTTTCGACGGGAGAGCATGTTTCAAGCATCCCTGATCACGAATCAAACATTTTTGAAGTGATGTCTGTGTGTGTGTGTGTGTGTGTGTGTGTGTCAGTGAGCCTGTGGAGACGATAACTGACGAACGAGTAGATCGATTCGAACCAAATTTGGTACAAAAATCACAATCCGTAAACACTGGAAGCCTATTGTTTTTATACGCAATCGAATGTTCAGAACCCCCCTAAATTTTCGAGTAAAATTTTGAAACAATCGTCAAAAAATCAAAACCACTAATAAAGTTACACAAATAGACATTTCTTATGTAATTTTTCATTAGTAAACGATTGGCGTAAATTTTAGAGCGCTAACACAAACCGTTCTATAGATATTGCACATTTTTCAAAAAAAATTATCAAAAAGTCATATAAAATAAAAAAAATATTTCCTATTGAGAAATATGTTCACTTTTCATATGTAATACCATACGATAAATTGGGTGACATCATTCTAGTGGATCTAGCTCGTTCCATTTATGGAAAAAGATACTTTGAGAAATACTGTTGTATTTGAACGCCAATAGTCATTTGTCTGCTGTAAGAATAACTTATATCTTCATCCATAACGCTTGGCGAGATTTTGGCGACGAATTTGGCGGAATGTCGCCAACTTGGCGACATTTTTAATTGTAGCCAAATTAACAAAAATCTCGCCAAATTGATAAAAATGTCGCTAAATCAATGAAAATGACGACTAATTGAAGAAAATTCAATATCTTGGAAAGAATATAAGTATCTACTATAAGAATAACATTTTTTTTAACTGTAAAAGTAGTAAATTCATTGCATTATATAAGGAAAGTCATGTGTTGCCCACATCAGATTTTTTCTAATGTATTCATCTCCCGATCTTGTTCCCCTGACTGCTTTGGTTGGAATCCAAATTCCTAGTGCGAACAAGGTATGCGTGTGTGCTAAAATTTTACATTTTAGACTACTAAAGTGGCCTTTACAGTCGACAACTTTTGGATTTTTTTTTTCTTTGGAGAAAAAAAAATCGCCCGGGAGGAGGGTTGAAATTCGGGTTCCATTCGATTTTAACCATGAGTACTATGAATGTGCAATAATTCAATCTTTTAAGTTTCTGGTGGGTCAGTAAAGACACAAATGCGTTACATAATTATCATTTACACGTTAATAACATTTACATACGAAGTACATTTTAAACTATTAATTTTTCAGCAGTCACTACATCTGGTATCTGCTGAAAAATCTGTAGTACACTACAGACACTTTTCCGGAAATAAGCATTGTTTCTTCACGGAAAATAACGTTACAAACATATGAACTATTAAATAATTTAATCTAGTTAAACTAATTTACATAATGGATCCAACATTGAACTTCATGGAGGTACGTGTATCGGTTTTTCAGTTTAATATTCATACGTCAGACTTACCCGCATGCATAAATATATTTTAGAAAGTCATTGAAATGTGTTCAGGAGATCTTAAAATGTGCTTAATCTCGAAATGGGAATGTTTTATGGTGGTGGGGGGGGGGGGAGAGACGATTTTTTTATACAATAGTATGCAAAAGAAACAAACCCTTGGCTGTTGAATTTGCGGCAGACACTGCCTTTGTACCCGCACCCCGTTGAGCTAACAAAATTCCGACACGCATATTTCACATAAAAAAAAATTCCAAACTCTACGCGGATCTCGCCAAAGAAAGAACAAGTTACAGTTAAAGTTAAAAGGGGGAGGATGTTCTTCAAGATTGAAGCATAAATCATGATCCCACGCAACAAGAAAACGAAATTGGGTCCGCCCAACCCCCTGAGGCTGAGAGAAAGTTGGGAAGGTCAAGTCATTTCATAAAGTTTTGAAAGGGATACCCAGCAGACAGCATTTATTACAGACGGTTTTTGTGATACGGGTGGCCAGAAAAGAAAGCAAAATAAATTTTGAAGTCCTGGTTTTATAATTTAAACAATTGTTTAAACCTGTCAAAGATAGGGAAACTAAGACTGTCAAAAAATTAAGCTACACATTTTTTTTTGTTTAACACTGCATTGCTTAACGTCGAATATCGTTGTCTTAATGAAAATTTGGTCCAGTTAGGTTCTGTTCTGTGGCTGAGTTTGTTTTCTTGATCTCCAGGGGGAGGAGGGGTATCTCCGGAAGAGTTTTGAGACACTTAACTCCTTCTCTCCATTTTGTCCACTCCAGAGAAAAAATAAAACATTTGTTCAGCTATCACTATCCGAAGGTGTAAGTTGCTTGTTTGAACGGTTGGGTAGCGCCACCCAATTTAAACCGGAACTCAGTGGGGGCGGCATCAACACGGACCGTACCCTCCTTATTATTCCACCAACATCACGGAAGGACTTACGGATCCACATATTTAGCATACCCGTACTCCACGTGAATACGAGGACAGTTTAGGCAGAGCCGGGAATCGAACTCGAGTCTTCCGAGTGCAATCTCCGCCGGCTAACCACTGGGCTGTCGTGTCCTAACCGTATCTTAAAATTTTATCTCTTCAATTTAAATTATCCTTGAGGCACAGAAACGACGCACAGTTATAAGCGAATTAGAATTGGGTTTCTTCACGCCCATTGCTTTTATTGTCTTCATATGGAAAGTACTTCATACTGTACTTCATATGGAAGGTATTGTCTTCAAATTGGAAGGCACTGTATGGAAGGTACTTCGTACTGTACTTCATATGGAGGGTACTTCTTACTGTACTTCATATGGAAGGTATTGTCTTTATATGGAAGGTACTTTATGGAAGGTACTTCATATGGAAGGTATTGTCTTCATATGGAAGGTACTTTATGGAAGGTACTTCATACTGTACTTCATATGGAAGGTATTGTCTTCATATTGGAAGGTACTTTATGGAAGGTACTTCATACTGTATTTCATATGGATTGTGTTGTCTTCGTATTGGAAGGTACTGTATGGAAGTTACGTTATACTGTTCTTCATATGGAAGGTGCACATTTTGACTTGCAATTCGATGGTGGTGTCCACTGAGTTAACATCATAAGAAGACATTGTGTTAAATTATTATACTGGAGATTGCCGCCTGCCGCTCAGCACTACACGACACCCCACACATAAACCTTGAGCCTGTTATTTAATGCTCAGTGGGGAAATGAAAGGAATAGGTTATGGAGACTGATGAACAAATGACATGCTGCTTAAGACTTAATATAAGTTTGGAAATATATCGTGATGGAATCTAATCGTATATATTAGAAAACGAAGACTTACTGTCATAAAATAGTAACTGAAAGTACAATAATTAAACTTTTCTGTAATAAAAGATTGATTTCATGAACTGCGTTCTTATTTCTAAGCATATTTTCCCTCACGTTATATATATCTATGTTTTTTATCGTCCATTCGTATTCTAAACAGCAAGAAGATCATTAGAAGACTTTTCAGGGCCAGTTTTATTACTTTCCTTATATACAGAATGTATAAGGAAAGTATTGTGACGGGGTCGAAAATTCGAATTCGAGTTTTCGACGGGAGAGCACGTTTCAAGCATCTCTGATCACGAATCAAACATTTTTGAAGTGATGTCTGTGTGTGTGTGTGTGTGTGTGTGTGCGTGCGTGTCAGTGAGTCTTTGGAGACGATAACTGACGAACGAATGGACCGATTCGAACGAAATTTGGTACAAAAATCACAATCCGCAAACACTGGAAGCCTATTGTTTTTATACGCAATCGAATGTTCAGAACTCCCCTAAATTTTCGAGTGAAATTTTGAAAAAATCGTCAAAAAATGAAAACCACTAATAAAGTTACGCAATTAGACATTTCTTATGTAATTTTTCATTAGAAAACGATTGACATAAATTTTAGAACACTAATATGAACCCTTCTTGAGATATTACACATTTTTCAAAAAAATTATCAAAAAGTTATATAAAATAAAGAAAATATATATTTCCTATTGAGAAACATGTTTACTTTTCATATGTAATACTATGCGATAAATTGGGTGACATCATTCTTGTGGATCCAGCTCGTTCCATTCATGAAAAAATAAACTTTGAGTAATACTTTTGCATTTGACGCCAATAGTCATTTATCTGCTATAATAATAACTTATTTCTCCGTCCATAACGCTTGGCGAGATTTTGGCGACGAATTTGGCAAATGTCGCCAACTTGGCGGCATTTTTAATTCTTGCCAAATTAACAAAAATCTCGCCAAATTGATAAAAATGACGCTAAATCAATGAAAATTACGACTAATTGAAGAAAATTCAATATCTTGGAAAGAATATAAATATCTACTATAAGAATAACATTTTTTTAACTGTAAAAGTAGTAAATTCATTGCATTATATAAGGAAAGTCATGTGTTGCCCACATCAGATTTTTTTTCAAATGTTAAAAGAAAAATTTTGAAAAGTCCGTATCTTGAGTCCAAATGGTTATATATAACTTGTTACCTTTCACTTTAAAGAGTTGAAAAAATCTTTCGGTTGATGCACTACTTGACAATGTGCTCCCCGGGGGAGTGTAATTTGCCCCCCATGGGGCTAATAACGTTCGGAACAAAAAATTTTATCGCGGCTATTTTTCACAACAATGATTGAAAGTGTTAGTCTCGTGATCATTGAGCCATAAATAAACACTTTTCATGCGTGGTTATGTTAAATTTTGTCCAATGTTAAAAAAAATGTTAAAAATATATAAAATTTCAAATAAGTTTCGAAGCTTTTGCTCGAATTTAAAAAAAGAAACTATCAAGTTCTAGACTTTTTGGCAACAAAAGCGGATATAAAGTTTTGTGAAAATGCATTAATATCTGTGGCTGCTATGGTTTACACAAGAAATCGACCACAGACAGACAGACGGACATCACTCCAAAAAAATAAACGAAACGTGTTTAGAGGGTCTCAAAACAAATATTGGCATCCAAATCTCGAAATCGAAAATGTTCGTGAAAACAATATATTCTCAATGAGAAAGTAAAGATACGCATTAAAATAACTTTTACGAAGTACAGTTAAAAGAATAATTTGAGTAGGCAGATACACGTGAATTTAAATACTTTAAAATGTAATTAATAATTAAAGTGGAATCACGTCTGCTTCAATATAGAAGCATAAAATTAAAGACACACATCATAGATAAAAAGGTCATTTAAAAAGATCACTTTTATTATAATTTTGCGATTGTTTAATCTTTAATAGCTTGTTTATAATACCCTTTAATTATCATTATTCCATACTTAATTTATGAAAATTTTGTCCGTCGATTTAGTCTATTTATAAGCTTATATATAAGCTTGTTTCCACGGTAATTTTTCCTATAGTCACTGATGAAGAGTATGGTGATGCCCGAAGGGGCTCTGGTCTTATAATATTTGTACGTCTTATAGGATGGCTTTTATTTGATTAAATGACCTTTTTATCTATGATTTGTGGCTTTCATTTATTTTATGCTTAAATTATAAAATATGATAATATGATACAAGTGAATCTAAATACTACAAAATATGAAAAAATAGAGACACACTGCACTCATTTGAAATTTGGCAACCCTATCAGGTAAATACAATCAGAACATCTATCATACAAAGACGAACAAAGCCTCCTGCTCATGAAGTTCAAACGCCATGTTTACTAAATCGTTTAGACTGTTACATGTTATTGCAATCATCATGCGTAAGATTTAAAACGACATTACAAGACATACTGTATGAAAATGACTTAAAATATATACATACATTTATACAAAATAAGACTAACACTGATGTATAATTTCTTTCAGGAAAACTTACTAAATGAAATTTAACTCCCAATTCGTGTCTGACCAGTAGCTAATGGCTATTCACGTTGAAGATCAAACGTTTGGCGCCATTTGTATGCGTGAAATAAAAAGTTGGCAAAAACTTTTATTGACCTACAGTAGCCAAGGAAGTGTGTTCGCAATTAAAATAGGTAACATTAGCGTCCATGTCTTCAAATTTCCAAATTAAACCATTCCATTTACAATTTTAACTTGCAGATACTTGAGTAGATATTTTTGATATTTTGTCGATTAAATAAGTTGGCTGATGTTATGCTTTCGACTATCATCCACAGACTCTACATGTACGGTATACAGGCAAGTCTTATTAAATTTGTCCAGTGTTTACCAAGAAAATATTGTGCATCTATTAGGAAATTCTATTTTGGCAGCAGGACCATACCAATTGTTCTCATTTATGTGTTGGGTTGGGTTGGTTTTTATGTGATCACGTTTACGTTTCTTACGTATGAAAACTAAATTGATCTCGAGACGCAATCCATCCAAACTTGTACGAATATTCATGTGTACAAACTTCCGGTTAAGGTTCTCTCTTTCTTCCCTTCAACCCAGACCGTTCGAAATACCCGAATGTGTAAGGTACCTGTTTGGATGGCTGGTACAATGCCATCCAATTTATACCGGAGCGCAGTGGAGACGGCATCCATGGAGACCGCACCCTCTTTCCCCTGCCCACAACTTCTCGGAAGGACTTTCGCACCCACACATTTAACGTGGCTGTACTTCCGCGTAAATACGGGGGCAGTTTGGGCAGAGCGGACCTGCTTAGCCTGACGCTTTGGGATCGAAATCTGATCTTCCGATTGCAATTCCTGTGTCTTAAGCATTGGGCTAGCTAGTTTGTTAAGTTAAGGTCCTACAAGACCAGAACTTGGAAGATTTAACTAACATGATATCTTCCATTCTTTTTATCAAAATATACAGTAAAAGTAATAATCTGTGCAACAATAAATTTTCATCGTTGCAAAAGTTCGAGAAATTGAAAATGTAAGAATTATTCTATCCTTGAATATAATCAAGAAAATTTCAAAGCTGGTGAAATATTTCCACTGGTATCTTTCTAATTATCTTCAAACTCAGCCTTTCTCATTGCCGTTTCTTAAATGACTGCAGAGTCCCTCACCCAAAACCCATTGGGCCCTTAATCTTGATGACGTCACGTGGGAGCCATTAGGTCGCCCAAGTGTCTATTAAATCGAGGGTCAAAAGCAGATGCTAATAGTCGGTGACCAAAAGTATCTCTTACCACGCTCTTTAACCACTCTCTCTCTTTAGTAAAGTGCATTTCACCCAGATGCCAGACTAAATGATGTCTGGGAATTTGAAAAGGATTGAAGAGATTGGGCTACACGTTGTGTTTAGGATAGAGTTGGGCGATGGAATTTCTCACCGGGTGCAGTACTTGTGATTGCAAAGAACTGTATCTTGAGAATTTGCATAAACTATGAAAAAATGACAATTTTTCAAATTGACTAATACTATTGGAAATTATACCAATATTGTCATGTTTGGATGCAAAACAGATCTAAATAAAAACATATTTTCATGCCTCTGCTTCCGGTTACATTTTTTTTTATAGTTTATACAAATATCATCCGTACGACGTTCAGCCATATCAACTGTGACGAAATTTGCCTACGAAAAGTAAACGCATTTCTCACGTCATTTTGTCTTATCAGCTGTGAAAAAATTTTCAAGAAAAAGTAGCATATTTCTCACTTACGTTGTTTAGCCATATCTACTGAAAGAAAATTTCTAAGAAAAAGTATTGTATTTCTTTCTCACTTACGCTGTTTTGCATATCTACTGTAAGAAAATTTCTAAGAAAAAATAGCGTATTTCTCACGTTGTTTTTCCATATTTCTGAAAAATATGTTTTAATTTTAAATATAGACTTGTTTCGGTAAAAATACCAGTTATTTAGGAAAAGTTTATTTTCGCGTTATAAAAAGCTGTATTCCTCAACATACGCCATATTTGCATTCTCATTTCTGTTTCATTGATTAAGATCTTCAACAAAAAATATTATACTGCGCTTTGGAGTGCTAATTGTGCTTAGCGAAATGGGTGTATTTTCTGTACCATCACACTTCTGTACCATCTGTACCATCATACTTCTCTTGGGATATTGCAAGAATTCATGCATTTCAAATATATTTTGAATATAATTAAAACTAGAATATAACTAACTTATTTGTACAGAAATACCCTATAAGTAAATAATAATATCTTGCATGTTTATGTCTTTCCAAACCTTCCCCCTCCTCCAGAACTCTCCTGGTAACCCAGAAAACTGAATGCATCTTTGCACCCTATCTGATAGTATCCACCAGAGACCTGCATTGTGTCAGATATCCGCTTTGCATGTCGGATTCGGGTTAGGTTTCTTTTATTTTTCAAGTTGCGAGTTGGGTTGCTTGTCGGTTTACAGCCGTTTTAAAATCTTGATTTCTAACTTTAGACGTTATTATCGTAGAAACGTGGTTTTTTCCCCAGAGGATGCTTATAATACTGTTGTAATCTTATGGCCATATAACTTGGGTTTACTCTATAAGGGTTAGATGGCCAATCGCTGCCATTTGTTTAGTAACCGGAAGATGGCAAAGCTAATAGCACAGTTATAAGTCAGATGTACAAGAAGGTTGGTGTTGTCGGGATCTAGAAAAACAGTGGTATTGTAAATATGTAACTTTTTTTATATTTCCATCCCCACAAAAAAATTTTCCGTCTAGTAAGCTGCCTTATGATTACGGTTTATTTCGAGCTAAAATCTTGCAATCGAGATTTAACGAGGAATTAAACATTGTATTTGTATGCCTAATCTCGACGAGTTTCATTGACGCCACGCTTACCGCAAAAGCGTCATGGCCATCTATCCCGTTTGTTAAGGATAGGTGGCTCACACTTTTCAGGGTTAGTTGGCCCGTCTACTTGTTAAGATTATTTCGGCATGTATGTTAAGCAGCTCCTCGCTTTCTTTTCAGATGCCAAATATATGTATTAAGAAACGGGGCAGCAACCGTGGGGAGTGGACACAGGATTATTTATGTAAAGCAATTAAAGAAATATGTAATAGCACGTCAACCCGACTAGCTTCCATTGAATTTCGTGTACCCAGATAAACATTGGAATGGAGATGGAAAACTGGAAACATAGTCAGAAGCTCGATGGGCTGGGTCTAACTCGCTGAGTCTATCTATCTGAATCTAGCTCTACTCAAAAAGATTATGAACCACAGCCCAGCACTTCCAAGCAGAGTGGGACGAATGAGTGGTCCGTCACATTGTTGACCGATATTGCATCTGATCCATTGATTTGAAAAACTCGCACTACATCCAAACGTCAGAGACAGCATGTTACTATTCTAAAGTCATCCAAAAATATAGATAAAATGAAGCAGAAAACAAAAATTAAGAACTTTAGGACTCTACCTAGGAAAAATCAAAATAAGAAGAAACGTTGTAGAAAGTGTTTCAGCAGCAGCTCTGAAGAAGAAATCGAGATTCAATATACATCCAGTGGCATATCCAGTGATGCTTTTGATCGCTCTAATGAATGTGTAGGATGCGGAGAAGATTATAATATCATAAAAATTATAGCTGACTGGATTAAATTTGTTCGTTGCCATCCCTGGTTAGACGAAACATACGCATCATTTATCGATGTATGTAAGTCCGGTGGTATTAATATATCAAAAGAGAAATGACATTTTTAAAATTTTCCAGTAATGTTTTTATTTTAGTTAATATTTTTGGAAGGAATCATCTCATGCATTTTTGTAACACATTTTCTGTAGTATTTTGTTATAGAGTAAAAATCTTGTTTACAAATTAATTGCGAATACTTCCTTAAGCTTAATTCGCACATATTTACTACTAAAATAGGCCAACGAACCCACGATCTTATGGCCATCTAACCCAGACTCCAAGGGATAGATAGATGTCCAACAACATAGTTTTAAGATTTCGGAATTTTTGACTTCCTATCAATTGTTTTTAACAAAAGTCCATATAAATATAAAACATTGAACTATACTGAATGTGTAAAATGTTTGTGATTATGCATTTTAATAATACATGCTCGTAATATTCAATTTAAAAAACTATGGCCACCTAATCCCAGTTTACCGCATTTAAAAGATCAAATCTCTATCATCAAACTCAAGATTTTAAATCCTACTACCGTAGCGCCAGTCATCTGGGATACCTAGTTTCGTGAACGAGACGCTTGCTATGACCTTGCCGTCGTGCCTCGAATCAAATTCAAGCCGCACTTTTCTCCGTGTGTTTTATGATGTTTTTAGTGATCAAAAAGAAAATTCGTGCCTATACAATAACTAAAAAAATAATTCGAAATTTAAAAAGAAAATAACGCCGAGGTGCATCTATTCGAGTCCTGAAGTACCTGTGCACCAAACGATGCCTAAATTTATCGCTAAAGACTGCACACACATACATCTTCCTTTATTAAGTAAGATACTTGACGCAAATGAATGATGAAGCTGCTACTTCTTAGACATTGGCGGCAGACTCGTCACGTGGCCTCTAAGAACAAACATGGCGGATGAGCCAGCTTGTAAATATAACATGCCTTAATCAGGTCGTCCAAGTATCTATTATATAGAAGGTGAAAAGAGAACGATCATAGTCAGTGACCAAAGGCGGCTTTTGCAACGCTATTTAGTCACTCCATAGAAAGGAGCATTACACTACACACGACTGCAAGTTAAATGATGTCGAGGGATTAAATTATAATTGAAGCCTTGTGTTTGGACGTCGCATTCAAGATACAGGGAAGGTAGGGGAGGTTTGAGACATTTAATAAAGTTAACATATAAAGATTCTCTGAAACCAAACATCGCTTTAACGATAGGCCTTTTCAGAACAAAAATAAAAGTATGAAATATTGTAAAAATAGATTTTTATGACATTTATATTTATGTAACAAATGCACGTCGTATTAACTTGATAATTGTAACCTTTACCATGCTATAAAATGTGAAATATATTTAGCTGATAACTTACTCCTAATTTAGCTTAATAAACCAGGTAAAAGAATGTGTAAAACAGTTGAATAGCTTTCTGGTTATAATCGTTCGTGGATGATAGGCAAAAACATATATTTTAAACCTTGCTTTTCAGAAGACAGGGGTAAAAGGATAAAACTTAAATTAAAATGTTCCCCGGACTCTGCTTCATTAGAATTTACCAAAATGAGAGTTTTTCATGAGATATTTTAGCTTTAAGTATATTTTCCCATTTTCACTTTTATATACTAACGCGGTAAATTGTCTGAAATAAGTTTAATCGGTCCCTGCTCTCCTGTAAGCTTAATAAAACAGCACATACACTGCTCACAACTGAAACCGCAACACCATGAAGAAATTGATGTATTCTTATGAAATTTACAGGATGTAATTGTAACATGGAGATGTGCAGATGATCAAAAAATCATACCTAGAAAATGAAAGCGTGGAACTTTATTGACATTAGATTAATATGGAATAGACCCACCGCGAGCGTCTATGCAGGATTTCATACGACGAGGCATCCCGTCAAGATGGTCAATGGTGTGCTGAAGGATGGCATTTCACACAGCATGCAATTGGGCTTGTAACTGAACATAATTTGCTAGAATTAGCAGTTCTCTTAATTCTGCGACCTATGATGTCCCAGATATGCTCATTTGGCGAGAAATCCCGGAGAATATGTTGTGGTCAAGTCAGGATATCAAAATCTTGTAGACTATTCAATGTTACCCGTGCACTATGTGGCCTGGTATCATCCTACTAAAAAAGTATTCCAGGTCTGGTTGACAGATATGGCTGTACCACAGGTCTCACAATGTCAGAGGCGTATCGCTGTGCCATGATACAGCCAGAAACGTGGACCAAAGGTGTTCGTTCACAAAATGTTATACCACCCCAAACCATGGTACCACTTAGAGGGGCTGTGTGGCAACTGATAGAAAAAGCTTCCTGGTGGCGTTGTTGAAAGCGCCGCCATACGCGAGTACGGCCATCTGGCATGCCAAAACAGAATTGTGATTCATCCGTGAACAGAATGTTTCGCTATTCTGTTCAACGAACAGACCAATTGCGTCTCATTTGACACCACTGGAGGCTCCCGGCCGTCCAAATGGTTACCATACACTTTTCTGGTAGGTCGAGCGGTCTGGGTCTCAACAATAACAACAACAACCACTGGAGGCGACGTAACCGGTGAAGACGTTGAACCGGTAGGTGTCGAAAAGGTAGTCTACCTCGGAATCTTGCTTCATGCAAACGGTTTCGAATTGTTTGCGTCGAAATCACGTTACCTGTAGTGTGGGATATATGTCGTTGTAACACGGCTGCTGTGGCAACCGCGCAACGCTTCTCAAAAGCATAGAATCTTTACGTTGAATGGTACACCTGGAAGCTCCACTACTTCATCTTCGTGTCGTTTCGTATCTCAAGAACTGTAACATACACCGTTGAACTGTGCTCGCATCACGACCCAATAGTTCAGCGATCCCTCGAAAGCTCATTCCACCCTCACTTGAAACAATGATTTGTTGCCATTTCGTTGGCGACAACTGAACGTATGCCATACGTCGACGTACTCTTGGCATACTGTGATGATTTTTACAACCTGAAACCAATGACGCTACAATTTAGCTGTGATATCGCTCCTCCTTGGCCTGGCGCTTTTATGCTGCTTGGAAAGGCGCTACGTCACAATGCGTAACAAAACTGTGATCATTTGCATATCTCGCCTTGCTGTTTCCATTGCCTGATTTACATAAAGCTACATCTGCAACTGTACGATTTCAGTTGTGTGCAGTGTAAATCGATGGAGCCGCTTTCGAACTATGAACAGTCAATACATTCAAGTACAAACAGGTACTATTTTGATTTTCATTGCACTGTGGGAAGGAGTAGGACGAAGTTATATCACAGCAATCCCTGTATTCGGTCTCACCGCATAAACAAAATTTTTGTCATAAAGATCACGTTCTCAAGCGATATTCAGCTTACAACGTATTTCCGTATTTTTCACGTTTTTTTAAATAACACGATATAAAATCGGAAATATTTTTATCCACAAACCTGCTCACATTGAAGCTTACAAAACAGCAAGAAAGGGGTGTAAATAGGCGTAAGCGCTTTTAAGCTTAAGTGATTATTACAGAAAAGCAAATGTAATTTCAATCCCTGATATACCGCTGGCAGATGAAGGCGAACAAAAGTTGTATCAAAACTTCTGACTTTCATTTCTTGAAAAATGCTACATCAAAATAAATTATATATTTAAGGAGATATTTAGCTGGAAAACAAATTTTGAGTGTCGTCTTTTATATACTAACGCTGTACAAAATCTGAAATATTTTTAGCCATATTCCAGTTACCTGTTAAGCTTAAGAAGTCAGTGATAAAAACTGTGTAAATCCAGTAGCGAAACGCGAAAGAAATCTGGGGATATAGTGTCTAAACAAACAATCCGCTACCAAGTAACTTTCTTTCCAATCGTCCACCATTCTAAATAGGTGCATAAATATATCGAATAATGTATAATTAAAGAGAGGATTGCGCGTGTTTATCCATGGAGCCGTTAACGAATTATAACCGGTAAGTAGACAAATATTGGGTGTTCACCAACTGTTGAGGAGAAATGAGGAGCGAGGGGCAAAATGGCCGCCATCTTGGATTCCGTAATCCTGAACGAGAGGGTAAAAGGAGGAAGAGGAAAAATTGAGGGGGTTTTGAATGTTAGAAATTTTTTGGGGTGACAACGGCAGTGTAGTCTTGTACGAGGGTATTGTTTCCGTCTAATGAATTTTTTTACTAAGGTAAAGGACGGGGTGCAAAGAAGCTTTTTTGAGGGTGGAAATACTTGGGGTTCTGCGGCAGTTGAGGATCAATACCTCTAGCGCTCCCTAGTGGCGGAAAGTCGATGTATTCAGAATGGAACTTAGAAATACTTTTTGTTTGGGTTGCCATAACAGCACCTGGGGATAGAAACTTTTTAGGCAGTGACAACACTTGCTCTTCACCAACAATTGAGGAGCAGTACGCCCAGCGTCTCCTAGCGGCGGAAAGCGGAACTATTCAGGATGGAATTTAGAAATATTTTTGTTTTGGTTGCCATAGCAACACCTGAGGGATAGAAACTTTTTAGCCGGTAGCAACACCTGGGCTTCTGCGACAGTTGAGGAGCAGTACCCCCAGAGCCCCTAGCGGCGGAAAGCGGAACTATTCAGACTGGAACTTTGACTTCTTTTGTTTAACATGGGGGTTGCCATAGCAACACCTGGGGATATAAACTTTTTAGGGATGGCAACACCTTGCCTTTGCGACAGAGGCGGCATGAAACCTCCAGCGCCCCCTAGTGGTGGAAGGGAGAACTCATTAGGATGATACTTAGCAATTTTCTTGCTTAATGGGATATTTTCTAATATTGAAAGGTGATACTTTTATGTATGTTTAATATTCAGGTTACTATGGCTAGGATTTCTGGGGCAAAAGATACGTGGTATAACCGTAGCGCCACATTGTGACGGAAACTTGAAGGATGGAGCTTAGAATTTTTTCTAAGTTAATTAAATTAAGTTTGTAATATTGAATATCCTTGCGCCAAGGGCGTGTCAAGGGTAAAAAGAGCTCTTACACTATCCCTCTGCTATATCGCGGTTACGAACTGCGAATTTAGCTGTGAAGTTAACTGTAAGAATTCTGCACCATCGTGATGAAGGGAGATAGCATCCAAGACGATGATTATTGAGAATTTCTTAAAATACAAATGTAAGTTTTCGAACATGCAAAATTTAACAAAAATGTGTTTTTATTTACAAAAAATAACCAAAATGTGCTTTTTTTTAATAAGTTGAATTTCGGGAATTGTAGAATTTCTCTATGGGAAATAACATGGGTTTTCGCACTTTTACAAGTTTTGTCGCAAAAAATCGTAAAAATGTGTGGTTTTTACAAAAAAAAAAAAACCGCCCAAAAATGTGTGTTTTTTAAATAAGCGGAATTGGCCGAATTTTTAAAGTTTCAGAATTTCTCTATGAGAATTAACATGGGTTTTCACAATTTTGCAATTTTTTCACAAAAAATGTGTGTTTCTGCAAAAAAACGGCCAAAAATGTGTGTTTTTGAACAAGCTGAATCTCGAGAATTTCGGGAATTGCAGAATTTCTCTATGGGAAATAACACGAGTTTTCACACTTTTACAATTTTTTCACAAAAACTGTGTGGTTTTTACAAAAAAAAACGGCCAAAAATGTGTGTTTTTTGAATAAGCGGAATTGGTCCAATTTTCGAAAATTCAGAATTTCTCTATGGGAATTAACATGGGTTTTCACACTTTTGCAAATTTTTCACAAAAAGTGTTGTGTTTTTAAAAAAAAACGGCCAAAAATTCGTGTTTTTGAACAAGCTGAATCCGCGGGAATCTCGGGAATTGAGTGAATTTGAGGTGATGTGTATACTCAATGAGGGTGAGGGAGCCCGTAGAATATGTTCGTAATCGCTGAACATTTAAGTGAGTTATGTTACTAATCTCACATTCATTTTTGTTTTAAAATCTGGAAAAAAACCAGAGAATATATTTATTTTAAAAATAAATATTTGAAAAAGGTTTAATGTTTCAATTTATATACATATTGTGTCTTATTTCTCTAAACCCCAAAATATCAGTATATCCCAGAGCCCTCCACGTTTAAGACTCGTAAAACTGGTATAAGTGCCAACTCTCCCTCCCAATCCTTTGTGCGGACGGAGGGATATATTTAAAGCATCCCCTGTACTAGAAGAATACGAATACAGTAGGCGTTCACACGTGTCATACCGCTTGGTGAGGAATTGCTTTATCGGGAATGCGAGCGAATCTATACACATATTCGCTAGCTATAGAGTTGAAAAAATGTCTTGTGATTTTCAACGTTTAAAAAAACAACATGCGTACTAATTTTCTTAGATAATAACATATATGTTCGTATGTATAGTAGTTTTAAGTTACATTTAATAAATACAAGTTTTATCTCCAGAAAAAATACTCGAATAGTAGAAATCCCTATTTAGGTAAATTCTCAAAGTCCCCCCCCTCCTAAATATTTGCTGCATGCCCTTCAGTATGCTTTTCTATCTTTTTAAAAATTCGTAGAAATCCCTATTTAACTAAAAAATCCAAAGTTATGTACTTTAAAATTTTCCGTAGTTCGCCATTTTACGGTTATATCGAGTATGTGTATCACACATTGCCCATTAAAAGTTTCCGAACACGTACATTTACTTTGAAATTTGAAATTCAGTCTTTAAACAATACTGAAGTTTTCCTTTCGCTGTTATGTATCGATGTTGTATTCATTCCAAACTATCTCATTAGGCGTTTCCATTTCTTTAAAAGCTAGTATGAATTGTCATTTATCTAAAACTTCTGAAGTCTTGACTTTAAAAATATATCTTAGTTCATAATTTCACCGCTAGGTGCCATGGGTGAGTACACCCCCATTCGACCTCATTAGATGTTTTCATCCCCTTCAATTGTTTCTTGATATCTCATTTAGTTCCAAAATCTAAAGTCCTATCTTTAAAAATTGTTCTAATATCCCCTTCCTAATGTTATATGCTGGTCATGTGCATTATACATACCCCCTCGGTAAACGATAGCACTCTCTAAGATTTAGTAGATTCCCCCACTTAACTGAAAAAACTTATCCGAAAAAACTTAAAACTGAAAAAACTTAAACTTAAAATCTAAAAAAACTTAAAACTGAAAAGTCCTCATGTGTATCACACATAGCTCATTAAAAGTTTCTAAACAACTACATTTACTTAAAAATTTGAACTTCAGTCTTTAAAAAATAGTGAAGTTTTCCTTTCGCTGTCCTGTATTAGTTGTGTGTATCATAGATACTACCTTATCATATGTTTATATCTCTTCAAATGCTTCTAAATACTCCATTTACTTAAAAATTCCAAGTCTTCTCCTGAAAATAGTACCTTAGATCTGCATTCCACCGGTGGGTGTTGGTTATATGCATTATATATAGCCCCTTCACTAAGCACTTCTCCCTTTTTAGCAGTTAGTAGAAATCGTATTTATCTAAAAATTCAAGTTCTAATCATGAAAAAACTCTATTAGTTCTCCATTTCACGACTATGTATCGGTTATAAGTATCGCACATGGCGGCTCAGTAATTGCTTCCGATCCTTTAAAAGCTTCAAAACATCACAGTTAGCTAAGTATAATTTAAATTTCCCATCGTAAAAATATTTATTTAGTTCGACACTTCATAGCTAGGTGTCGGTGATGGATTCACTTCATACTCCCTCTGTAGCTGATCTCAGCCTATAAAATGTTAATACATATTACATTTCGCTAAAAACTTTCAAAGCCTCATTCTTAAAAACCTAGTACACTTCTCCATTTTATTGCTATGTATGGATCACTCACACTTTAAATAACTTTAAACACTCTATTTGTTGAAGTCTCTTCTTTAAAAACTATCTTAGCATTCACTTCTATCGCTTTGCGTTGGGCGTGTGTATCACGCATATCGCCTCATTAGGTGTTTCCGTTTCCCTTAGAAAGTTATATGTGTTAAATTGTGCTCGATGCATACAGTCTTGTGTTAAGTTTCACAATGTACGAAATCGCGTTTAGTAGCCTTTGAAACACTACAAAATGTATTTGTGAGTATTTTTTCTGGAGATAAAAACTTGTATTTATTAAATGCCACTTAAAACTAGTAAGCATACGAAAATATATGTTATTTTCCAAGAAAATTAGTACGCATGTTGTTTTTTTAAATGTTGAAAATCACAAGACCTTTTTTCAACTCTACAGCTTATGAATATGTGTATAGATTCACTCACATTCCCGATAAAGCAATTCCTCACTAAGCGGTATGACACGTGTGAACGCCCACTGTATTCGTATTCTTCTAGTACCGAGGATGCTTTAAATATACCCCTCTGTTTGCACAAAGGATTGAATGGGAGCCTTGGCACTTATATCTTTTTTACGAGTTTTAAACGTGGAGGGCTCTAGAATATACTGATATTTTAGGGTTTAGAGAAATAAGACACAATATGTGTATAAACTGAGACATTAACTCTTTTTCAAGTATTTATTTTTAAAATAAGTACATTATCTGGTGGTTTTCCAGATTTTAAAACTAAAATGAATGTGAGATTCGTAACATTTCTCACATAAATGCTCGGCGGATCGTTTATAGCCGATAAACAGTCTGCGGGACCCCTCATACTCATTGAGTATACACATCCCTTCAAATTCACTCAATTCCCGAGATTCAACTTGTTCAAAAACACGCATTTTTGGCCGTTTTTTTTTGCAAAAAGATACGCTTTTTGTGTAAAATTTGCAAAAGTGTGAAAATCCATGTTAATTCCAATAGAGAAATTCTGAATTCTCAAAAATTCGGCCAATTCCGCTTATTCAAAAAATACACATTTATGGTCGTTTTTTTGTAATAACCACACATTTTTAAGATTGTTTGCAAAAAATTTGCAAACGTGCGAAAACCCGTGTTTTTTTCCCATAGATAAATTCTACAATTCTCGAAATCCCCGAAATTCAATTTATTCAAAAAACACACATTTTTGATTGTGTTTTACAGTTCTTAACAGATAAAAACACATTTTTGTTAAATTTTATAAAGCATTTGTAAAAGTGCGAAAACCCATGTTATTTCCCATAGAGAAATTCTGCAATTCCGGACATTCTCGCGATTCAGCTTGTTCTAAAACACACATTTTTGACCTTCTTTTGCAAAAACACAAATTTTTGTGAAAAAATTGCAACAGTATGAAAACCCATGTTAATTCCCATAGATAAATTCTGAAATTTTAAAAATTAGGCCAATTCCGCTTATTAAAAAAACACATTTTTGGCCATGTTTTTGTGAAAACCACACATTTTCACGATTTTTGGCGATAGTTCCCCTTTCCGCCGGTAGGGAGCGCTGGGAGTACTGCTCCTCAATTGTTGGTGAACAGCAGGTGTTGCCACCGTCTAAAAAGTTTCTAACTCCAGGTGTTAGTATGGCAACCCAAACAATATATATTTCTAAGTTCCAATCTGAATAGTTCCACTTTCCGCCACTAGGGGCGCTGGGGGTACTGCTCCTCAACTGTCGCAGAACCTCAAGTGTTGCCACCCAAAAAAAATTCTTTATATCCCCTCCTTTATCTCATTAAAAAAATTCATTAGGCGGAAACAATATACTCGTACAAGACTACACTGCCGTTGCTACCCGAAAAAAAAATTCTAACACTCAAAACCCCCTCAATTTTCCCATTTCTTCCTTTCCCCTCTGTTCAGGAATAGGAAATTCCATTTTGCTCCTCACTCGTCATTTCTCCTCAACTGTTGGGGAACACTCATTTCTCCACTACTCCGGTAATCTCAGACAGAAACAGGGTTTCATTTACAGTTATTCCGCACTTTACTGCAAGGAAATAAAACTGCAGTAAAGTGGTAACTGCAATAAGGTTGAGTAATACATAGACTCAAACTTATTACCAAAAATTCAATTCAAATTCTACGGCAACTTTAAGAGTTAAAAGCAGCAATTTGAATATGGTCTTTTACATACTAGATTTTAGGTTGGAATAGCCTAGTAGTTTAAGCACGGAGATCGCACTTAGAAGACCCGAGTTCGATTCGATGCCCAAACTATCCCTGTGTCTACGCGGTGCACGGGAACGTTATTATCTGTGGGTTCAAGAGTTGGTGGCAGAGGAAAGTGCGCATGGTCCCTGTCGATTCCACACACACTGAGTTCCGGTCTAAATTGGGTGGTATTATGTAAAGTCAGACTTCTACCATGGTGTGCCTGGGGTCTTTGGACCAACAGAAGTTCTGTTTTACGTGCATGTTCCAGACAAATGGGATAAATCACAACACAAATCATATTAGATTTAAAGAGCTTTATAAAATGGAGCTCAATTGCTCTGAATTAACATTGTCGAAATTAGGTTTCATGCCAAAATGCATGATAAGCTTCCACACAGCCGATCAAATTTCTTGTCGAGGATGGATGATTCGAGGTTATTTGTTCTACTTATTGTAATTGGGCGTGACCTTATTTGGTACAGCTTTCTGGATACACATATTGGTAACCCTTTAGTTACTTTAATTCTTATATAAAATATTATTTTAGAATATTACCGGTGAAACAATATTTTACTTTAATTTTTTCAACTAAATCTGCAGTGTGGCCAGGTGCAGGAAATTTTCACTACGCATAGAGACTTTAGACCTCAATTTCCTGCTGCAGGGACAAAAAGATTTTTTTCAAAAATATCATAAATGTAGTGACATATTGATTTCGACGCTTTTATAAAATACATTTTATTACATTAAATACACTCTGAAAAACAAAAATTCTATAAACAAAAATTCTCATTTATAACCTACAAAAAGATTTTTTGTAGGTTGTAAATAAGAATTTTAAAATCAATAGAAACTGTGTTTCAAAAAATATTTAAAACTTTGTGGTAGATAAATAGAATACGAACATAATGTGTTATTACTACAATTTTTATATTCAAAATAAAGTGTATGTATGCACCGAGAAAGTTGAACACATATTGATTTTTGACCAACATGTTAGTTTTAATTTTTCCAAATGTGGTTTATAATTACACTTATGTGACATGTAAAATGATTTTGATTTAGTTGATATTTTAAGAATAGAATTGAAATGTTGATTGACTTAAAATTAGTTTTAAAGTTCTAAACATTCTTAATGCTATAAAAAAAAATTGACATTATTTAAGTATTACACATTTACCTTGTAAATATTGTTCACTCAATTCATGAAGAAACTTGGGAACAAAATAAATTTAAACAAAACAAATAATGTTTTTTTTTCAAGCGTGAGACTTTAGCTTCAACCATGCAATGCATACCTATCTGTATATTGTCAAGTGGCATTAGTGTATTAGATACTATTATTTTAAAAAGCCACCACATTTCGCCACTCTCTTTTTTATTAGAGTATAATTATTAATAATGAGGCATAGTAATCTTGCATTAATTTTTATTTATATTTTGTATGAGAATAAAATGTTGTTAGTATTGATAAATATGGTTTTCTTCTCATACAGTTGGAGGGACTGAAGACCAAGAAATATGTAAACAGATTTTTTTCCTTAACTGCATTACATAAAATTAGTTCAAGGCTGATCCTATTGAATAGTTAAAATGACAGAAATGTATTTTTTATTATTCTCATTCAACATTAACTTTTAATAAACCCAATCAACTATTTTTCTATTTTATATAGATATTTATAAAATGACGGGGTACCTTCCCGGAAGAATGTTAAAAGGATCGTTTACTGTTTAAAAATTATCTCTTTCAGCTTCTATTACTATTGTAGCAAATCACAATATAAAAAATAATATAAACACATAAATATATCATGTCTTTTCCCACACTGTTTTGAGTGGCTATTTAAAAAGATTACAAGAGTATATAAAACAAAATTAATAACACGCTTTCAGTAGCAGTTTCCGTTTTTCATGCGATAGAAATATGGAATTTAATATTGTTACGAATGTATCCTTTGGAATCGAGGGTGTGCACTCCGGATAAAAAAATGAGTCCGAATTTCTAGATAACTAAACACGTTTATTCACAGGCACAATGTAAACACAAACAATATATAATTAAATTTCACTTAAATGATCCACTAATTTCACAAAATAAGCGATATTATTCTCAATACTGACGAAAATACTTTCACAAAGCAGCTGCTACAATTCTCAAAATATTGACAAAAGCCACAGTTCACTGCAGCTCGTATCTTGTAAACTCATCAACTCAACTCCAAGGGAGCGATGAGTCTTTTTAGTTTCTTTATAGAAATTTCTGGAAATTTCTCCTATCACGTAGAATAATCGTTATTTGGAGATGCTTCTGGACGGTTTGGGAATTTGCAAATGTCGCCAAATTGGCAATAAATTGCCAAATCTGGAAACCCTTCTTTGTCGTGAAAATAATGGCAACCCCAGAAACACGTCATGCTCGCGTTATGGAAACGCCAGTCGAGTGTTTCCTCCGCCGGTCTTCGAAGCAGACGAAAGTAAAATAAGGAGGGGGAAAATAGACTCCAGATCAAAGGGAAAATTACTCGTTCGTAACAATATATTGCTAAAAGGATTTTTAGAATATTAACTATTAAATCTATTTTATGGATTTGCTAATAATTTTCAGATTTAAAAGTTTCTTAATTTGAAATATTCTTTTAGAGGAAATAAAGTGTGGTTTGAGGTTATCAACCACATCAGCTAAAATTCAGTGAGAGTTTTCAGAAAAATTTAAATAAAAAAAAAATTACCATGAAAATGGAATTCGATCTTTAGAGCATGCTAAGTTCACTTTCTATTCTTTTCTTAGATGCTCTAGGGATTTTAACCACGACCACTAAATTTCAGTAAAATCTGCATTTTCAGAAAAATTTAAGGTAATGATAGAATGTAGTCTGCAAAATGAAAATTTATTTTTCGTGGTTTCAACTATTTTAAAAGGACTAATGTGGTTTCAACTCTTTTAAAAGAAATAATAAATAATGTGGTTTTCATAACACCATGCCCACTAAATTTCTGTCAGATACAAATAATATCTGAATAAAATAACATTTATTTCGTAAAATATTGCCAGGAAAATAGAAGAACTTCATCAGCACAGAAGTTCGCTTGCTATTAAAAAAAGTAATAATAAGATTGTTTCAAGATTAATAATTATGTCAACTAAACTTCAGACACTTTAGCGTTTGAAACAAAATATTAAAATCAAGGTATTATTTTTGTAGAAATTTGTATTGAAAATGAAAAAAGACGTAAACACCCCTTCCCTATCATTATTTTGGTATAAATAACACTTTTACAAACTTAGGGATTTTTAAAGGGAAATTTTAGTGTATGTAGGACAAATAGGAATATTTGAGTCCAACTGTAGAAACTTAATCACCGTTTTCTGAAGCGGATACGTGTTATTTGTTCTACTTATTGCAATTAACTGTGATATGATTTGACACAGTTTTCTGGATATCGAATGCAAGAAAAAAATAACAATCGTTAGGTTTTTGGAATCATTTCTTACATAAAATGTACTTTTGGAATATTATCGGTACATGCAGACGTTATCAAATAATATTTATTTTCCATTTTTCACAATCTCATATTACGATAAAATAGTGTCTGTCATTCATTTGGTGCTTCAGTAAGGGCTGTTCAAATGGCTGCTATCGAAAAAAAAATGCCTATCACCCGTCGAGCTATAAATAAAATAAAACAATAATTTAGCCTTGAAATGGTCAAAATAGTGCTAATATGAAATTTCCATCAAAAAGTTATTTAAACTTCAATATTTTTCCATGGTCACTTTAAGATTTGAGGAAATAGTAATTTGGAAGGAAACCGTATGCTTAACATTTAATCTCCTCCCGCCTTTTTCATATTTATTGTAAATAAACACTAATTTAATGCGTCTAGAAAACTTCGAATGTGACAGAACGGGAGTGGTCAAACGTGGGCTTGGTCAAACATATACACTATTAGACACTACACATGTCCCAGTTATTCCGAATTAAATCTTGTCGATATTTTCTAAATAATGTACAGCGGACAAGCCTCCAATTTTTATCAGCGACAGCTCTTTACCCTTGTGAGCACCAAGTTATGGTCGCTCCCCACGTCATTCATGGATTTAGGAATAGGTGTTTAGCTTACTTTCGTGCTCCCAATCACAGACTTCCGTAATTGTGTTCTGGCCATTTCCATACGGCCAGGTTAAAACATGCACACAAACTCAAAGAGAACATAACTAAAAAAAAATTCATAATTTAATAAAAAATTGAAAACGTGCCTAATTTAAATCATAAGTCAAAAACTCACGCTTGCTAAGATAAAATAGGCATAATGGCATAAAAATGTTGGAAACGCCAACCAGCTCTTAAGGTTCTAGTTACAGCAGAAACGTAACTGAAGAAAAGAAAATGACGGGAGAAGAACCAGTACATTACGTTTTCACGCATCTGGCGTCACAGAAGCAATCCCTTTCCCTATGACGTGGATAATACGACTTAAGTAAGACTCATATGCAAATCACAAAAACATACTTAAAATTCAAGTTGCATAAATAAAGTTTGATTTCATATAAGTGCACACTTTAATCGCCACACTACTTTCTCCCCCAGTCTCACAGACAGAAACGAACTCGCACATTTTTACTATATCTTGTACAAACTGGTGGCTTGGCTTTTGCACAGGTTGTCCAACATTATATTGCAAAGACGGTCATACGGTCCGTCGGTGATCAGCAACGGCGTGCAGTCGGTGGTCAATAAAGGCGGACAATGCTATCTGATATGCTATTAGGATCCACCTTTGGTATTTTAGGAAATGTAGTATTCTGTATAAATGAAAGGCTTCTATCCCTTGCATTGAATATGTCAGTTTTAGGCGATCGATACTGATTAGCATTTACTAACCTAAAATAGTCATTTGGCAGTCCTTTATTAACTACAGATGGTCTCTAATATTGAGTCTGGAGATACCTTTTAAATGGGCTACGCCTCATAATTACATGAGTATACGCTTTGTCACATACACGTGTTTAGCCTTAGGTTAGAATGTGGCACCAGGTCTTGTGATTTGCATAACATTTTTCAGACTCACCACAAAATGTGAGCACAATCCATTTGCAGGATTGTCTAGAAAAACTCACCAGGCAACTCACTAGCAAGTTCATCTGTATGAACAATCCGTAGTTCTAAAAGCACCGATACGAGAGCATCATACGATAATATAGACATAGGTGCCTATTTTAATGAGAGAAGAAGACGCTCTAAGATATCGTTAGTTTTTGGATTTACGTAGCTATCTGCGCTACTTCCAATTCTCAGCAAATGCATCAAAAATTTAAATAACCCCAATTAAAATTGCACCCCCTGATAAGTCGTAATCTTTCTAGGAGATCTAAAACGGTATACTCAATGGAGATTAAAGGCTTTAGCAGGTGTTTTGGAAAATATATACGGAACTGGGACTACTTCAGACCAACTTATAAATCTATCAACAAAAGTGGCGCAATATGGAAAACCTCTACACGGTACACCCTACATCCTTCATATGGTGTGCTCGTTGTATGTGCGAACACCTTTCACTCGGGACCAAATAGTTTACGACTGGCAATTCAGCATATCTATGAACCTTCATCATATGAAACGGAACACAAGTCCTACACCTTCACGCAATGTCCTTATTCATCGGTTTCCACACATATATAGAGATGAACAATATCTGATTTGCCCTTATCTCAGGATAAATTATCAAAAGATAAGAAATCTCAGGATAAGATTATTATATCAAAAGCAGTTTTTCGAAATTTCAACGGAACAAAAGTTCGCATCTTCTCGTGGAATAATCACCATAGAGGAGACTTCCAATTTTTCATCACTCTCCCGTGTTTCCACCCATTTAGATATGTCTGTTGAGGACTAAATAATAATTTCAATTGCACGTGAAAATATGTCAGCCACAACATTACTTTCCGTTTCTGAAAACGTAAATCAGTTGTAAACTGAGAAAGTTAGTGTAACTGACGTAATATTTTCATCAAAATAACGAATATTTAAGGACATATTTAGCTCGAATGTGAATTTTAAATATCCACTTTTATATATTAACGTAATACAAAATCGGAAATATTTGTAACTATAAACCCTCTCTTAATTTTAAAAAATCTATGAAAAACTATGTAAAGGTGTCCACAAGATATAAATGGTCATGACAGACAGATATAAACATGTTTTCATTTTTCCGCATTTTAATATAGGGGAATCAAACTTATTTCATTGGCTCAATCTCAGTGCCTGAAAAAATTTTCATTTAAAAACGTTGCAAACTTCAAGAGATATTCTATTTAGAAGCATCAATTTGAATCTTGACCTTTATATATCACGTTACCTCAGTATATTGTTTTTAAATACTAAAAATGAATTGAGATTCATGTATTAATCCAGGTATAAGCATATACGCACTATATAATCAAAAGTATCCGGACACTTTGGATGTTAGAATGTTTTTTGAATTTCTTAACAAATACTTGGCGAAGTGTTCTGTAACTTTGGCGATGTAAAGAACATGCTTGAACGCATACTTTAAAGTAAAGTTTTGGTAACTTGTGTATTTAGGGGACCACCAAGATACTGAAAACGGAGAAAAATATATTTGATCACCCTGTATCATAAAAAGTTTTGAAAATATTTGTAACTTTTACAAAATAGTTAACTAGCTTTGTTCAATGTATAAAAGCACTTTCGTAAAACAAAAATGTATATTCATGAAGATATAAACGTTTCTTTAAAAAAAACCAAATTTCGTTACATGTTTTTTGCTTACAATATCCATAGGTTTCAATCAAATTTCACGAAACTTACAGAACATTTGTCAACGTCCAAGAAAAACATTATACTTCAATTTAAAATTACAGCATTGAACATACGATGAGATATAAGAATTTGAAGAAACTAAGTTTTTACTGCGCAGACGCGAAACATAGCAATAGTTTTCTTTCATCATTTTGTAGTGAATACTGTAGGGCAACTTCTATAAAAAAAATCCACTGGAATATCGTGAAAATTATTCCCAAAGATTTCGACGATATAGTGATGCGTTTTCCTCTGACTCTCTGAAAGTACCTAGATGATAATGGGTTTTGCACAGATTGACATTTTACAAATTCATCAGACACCCCCGTTCTGAAAATGAACTAGTCCAATTTTATGCAAATAATGATCAAAAGTCTCCAGACACCCCTGCACGTGGTGATCATTATTTGCATAAAATTGGACTAGTTCATTTTCAGAACAGGGGTGTCCGATGAATTTGTAAAATGGCAGTTTGTGGAAACCCCCTTATCATCCAGGTACCTTCAGAGAGTCAGAGAAAAACTGATCTCTATATCGTAGATATCATTGTGAATTTTCACGATATTCCAGTGGATTTTTTATTGAAGTTGCCCCACAGTACTCACTACAAAATCATGAAATAAAACTATTGTTATATTCTGCGCCTGCGCAGTAAAAAATCAGTTTCTTAAAATGTTTATCTCATCGTATATTCAATGTTTTAATTTTCAATTGAAGTATAATGTTCTTCTTCGACGTTGGCCAATGTTCTGTAAGTTTCGTGAAATTTGATTGAAACCTATGGATATTGTAAGCAAAAAACATGTAACAAAATTTGGTTTTTTGAAGAAACGTTTATGTCTCCATGAATATACGTTTTTGTTTTACAAAAATGCTTATACACATTAAACAAAGCTAGTTAACTATTTTGTGAAAGTTACAAATCATTCCTAGCTTTTTATGATACAGGGTGATCAAATATATTTCCCCCCTTTATCAATATCTTAGTGATCCTCTAAATGCACAAGTCACCTAAACTTTACTGAAAAGTGTGCGTTCAAGCATGTTCTTCACGTCTCCAAAGTTACAGAACAAACACTTCGCCAAGTTACAGAACAAACACTTCGCCAAGTATTTGTTTAGAAATTCGAAAAACATTCTAACATCCAAAGTGTCCGGATACTTTAGATCATATAGTGCAAGTCTTATGCCAATAAAAGAAAGTTGAGTGAAAGTTGTGAAATCTCATTACTATTCTAATGAAGACAGTGATGAGATTTGTTGTTGAGACCCAGACCGTCCAACCTACCAGAAAGGTGTAAGGTAACTGTTTTTGGACGGCCGGAAAGTGCCACCCAATGTTGACCGGAACCTAGTGGGGGAGGCATCCACAGGGACCGTACCCTCCTTCTCCTACCACCAACCTCTCGGAAGGACTTACGTACCCACATGTTTAACGTGATCGTACTCCGCGTGAACACGGCGTCAGTTTTGGCAGTAGCGGGAATCGAACCCTGGTCTACCGAGTGCAATTCCCGCACGCTAACCACTAGGCTACCGCGCTCTCAGTGATGAGATAGATTTGTGAGACAATTATAAATTTTATTAATTAATCGGTATGGATTCTACTGGATCATTTTTATCATCTTCTTCAGCAGTATCCAAATGTGACTTGTTTTCAAATTTTCCACTGTCACTGTTTGTAACTGAAAAAGCCATTTTTATTCCAACTGTTTCAGTCAGTTGGTGTCTGTCTCTGGTATATCCGTGTATGTTACATAACTGATATTTAATAAGCAATTCAACTATAAAATGGGTGCTTCTGCTGCAGCAAAATTGTACTAATTATCGAGTAAATAAGTCTAGCGGGTATCGCAATTATTCCTGACTAATGTCCCACAGAAAGTTCTTTCCTGTTGACAAACATCTATTGTAACTTGTAACAGACGATGGACCCATGGAATATACTCTACGTTAAACAGTACGTTATGTAAATAGCACTTTTGCATTAAATGAAACTGCTAATTTTGCCTACTAATTTTATTTGCTAACTTTGTGATGCTCTATAACTTTCTAATTTATTTATTTATTTATTGTTTTGCATTTTTCACTTTTTACGGGACAACAGTACTAACTTCCAAATTTTTCCACTAGGAGTGCTGTCGTCAGTCTTATCTGGTCGGACATGGTCATTTTACTATACCTTTCTTTCTTTCTTTCATAGCTCTAGCTACCATTGCTCGAACCTTAATTGCTTTACTTACTGTAATTGTTAGCCTGTATAATATCTTATTTCCAAGCTTTCCATCGCCAATTTTAAAATTACAGGGAACAAGATGGTTTTGCGAATTGATGCGAGAAAAAATTCAGCTACAAAAGAATATATTTTCATATATACTATTTACCTGGACTGACCGCCTGAGCCGTTGACAGTTAAATTATCTGCAACCTCTTCGTAACAGCGGGAATTAGCTTTATACGAGAGGCCAAATAGAATTAGAAGTGTAATCATTACATTTTGCAATCATTTGACAGCATCGTGAGCATCTATGAAAGAAAATTATCATCCTTTTAGTAAAAAAAATACATTCCCGGAGCATACTGATTACCCTATAACCGCATCACGCCCTCCTCCTCGAAATAAAGAATGAACCGCTATCCCGCTGAGCGCAAGAAAAGAGTTCTTCGGAGCAACTCGTTGAATAATGAGGCGGAGGAGCAAAGTCGTATTTTAGAAGCTATTTGTCAGGGGCCTATAAAGTGTCAGGCGCCCATTGTGCCGGGGCTCGAGCCCATGCTTCGGGGTCAATGGAAAGAGATTTGTCTAACTCGCCAAAGTGAATAATATTGCGCTAAAAATGTGGAAGAGCACAAGAGAAGGGATTTTTCTTGAATGAAAAGTGTTCAGAAAAGGCATGACATGCGAATATTTGACAAAATAATAGAACAATTCTAAAACTGGAAAGTGCTATTCTCAAAAGTGAGTGCATAAAACATCCCTTTATAAGAATTTCTTATTTTAATTTGAAGGGGGGGTGGGGGTGGGGGAGTGTCCTGTTCGGTTTGTAAACCAATTTCACTTTCAATATATACAAATCAAGATTATAAATTGGAAATTTGGAATATACAAAGGGGAAATGTGTGTGTGTGTGGGGGGGGGGGGTCATACTTTCAGCTATTATATCTATACCTCTGGTCTTCCATCTATCTGGCTAATGAAAATTATCCATACATTGGGCAAGACCAACTTGAACACACTGTGGAAGATATGACCGGCTATTTACCCACTTTTGTCTTCATATGTCCATTATGAGTGCATTGACTAGATGGTTTCCACAGTAACAAAACTCATTTTGAATATCAATTTAAAATATATTTTTCATTGAAATATAAAACACCATGAATATAATTTTGAAATATATTACAGGAAAGGATTGATGCAAACTCAAACCATAGGTTTAATACATTAAAATTAAGAGTTTTTAAAATATTAACAGTGATTTTAAATATTAATATATATCGATTCTATAACTTAGCGGAAGTTTATGGTTTTCTCCATACTTCTGTACAATCAAGTTAGCTTTGCCCCATATATATATATATATATATAAGTCTTCAATTTCGTGTCACCGCTGTCGTTATTAGAAAAAGAAATGGAACATTTCGAAGTTAAACCAATATCCAGTGCTTAAAATAAAATAATATATATATATATATATATATATATATATATATATATATATATATATATAAATAATATATATATATATATATATATATATATATATATATATATATATAATTTATTTATGGATTAGCTTCTAAATATGCTCAGCCTTTAGAGGCATTTAATATGTGGAAATTTACTATTTTAAGATCTATTAAAAATACCATTTGTAGTATTAATTTATCTAGATCTATATATAATATGGATAATATAAAGCATTCTGTTAATGATTTACATAGATCTTTTGTTATTACTTATGTAGATAAAGCCTCTAATAATTATGCTATTATTTGTAAAAAATTCTATATTCAATATCTGCTAGATTATTTAAAAAATAATAGTCTATTTAAAATTGATTCACACTCTCTTAATAGTATCAAATTGAAAATTATCAATATGTATAGTGATTTAGATATTAATAATAAATTTTTGACATTTCCATATATTGTGCTTATACCTAAATTTCATAAAAATCCTATTAAATTTAGAACTGTTACTAGTGGTCATAATTCATACTCTACTACTGCTAGTAAATTATTACTAAATTATTTAAATGTACTAAATAGCAATTTACGAGATTCTGGTGATAGCTACATTATTCTAAATAACAGTAAGGAATTAAAAAATAAATTAAAAACGCTTGGTAAAATAATAGGATTTCAAACTTTTGATTTTAAAGATCTATTTAATAATATTAAGATCACTGATCTATATGATGTCATTTTAGCTTTATATAATGCTTATATTACTAAACATTCTAATCTTACAAAATTTACCAATTTTCCTAAGCTTCTCCATTTTTTTATTTTCAATAATTATATCTTTCAAGGTAATAAATTATACTTACAAGTCTCAGGTGTTCCACAAGGTGGCTGTAGTAGCAGTATGTTAGCTAATTTATACCTATATCATTATGAAAAATTCTTTACTTCAACTGATTATAAAATTTATAGATATGTAGATGATCTGATTTGTCTTGCATTTACTGATAACTATGTCATAGATATAGATTTCTATCCGGATAATTTGGAATTAATACCTAATGAAACTTCTATTAGTAATAATGTTTATTATTTGGATTTAAATCTAATTATAGAACCTGCTCATGGGATAGTTACTAAATTATATGATAAAAAAGATTTTTTTTAATTTAATATTAATAAATTATTACCTTTTAATTCCTGCAACTCGATTCAATTGTTTAGAAATATTATACTTAATCAACTTTTTAGAATTTATAGATTATCAGATAAAAAATTTCATGCTTTGCACATCAATAACCTCAAAATTACCAGTAAAATGTATCAATATCCTGCATATTTAGTCAATAGTATAGTTAATAAGTTTCGATTAGGCTAAAATTCTCATATTCTCCCCTTATTATCTTATTTTAGCCGTACTTCTTCATTCTCCTGCAATTATATTTTCATCTTTTTATCTCGAAGCTTTAACAGTTGAATAACTCATTTTATTTCATTTTATTGCTTTTGCGCAGTACAGTTTTTTTTTTTTTTTTTTTTTTTTTTATTACTCTCTTTGGCAACAGCAAATCACATCTTTTCATTTAGGCATATGGCAACATTGATCCAGTCATATTTTGCTCGTCATGGTTGCGCTGAAGAGGTGTGTTTTGAGGTATTTATGTTTCCTTTATTGTTCCAATCTATATGCTTGTCGTCCATATAACACAAGTTTATAGATAAAATCTATCTTGTGTTTCAGAAACAAGCATTTTTGTGTTCATTTCGAAAGGATATATGGACCCGACGAGAATTTTTTCGAAATGAACTTTTCGTAAGCCTAATCTCGTAAGCCTAAATCTCCTCCATGTGCAAGCTTTTTTGCTTGATTTTTTTGTTTTCTTATTTGCATTCCTCATTTTTGAAATTTGTTGAGTGTCTTTGTCCTTATGACTTGCATTATGCTTTATTATTTCCTCTTTTTGTCTTAATTTCTTTTATTTCTTTGTATTTCTAGAAAATTTTGGAATAGTGTATTATGAGTTACTATATACATTCTAACTTTGGATTTAATAATTTATATATATAAATAATATATATATATAAATATATATATATATATAAATTACATAAAATGACTTAAAAAGCCAAATTCCCTTCCAAATATTTAAAAGAACATTATATATACAACGGTAAAGCCCCATGCTGCTTTATACAAATGTATAACTAAATAATCTCCCAAAAAGGACAAGTACCATTATCCATTATATATATATATATATATATATATATATATATATATATATATATATATATATATACATATATATATGTATATATATATATAAATGAAGATTTTTATGATTACTTGTAATATATATATACCCGAGAAATACCAAAGAAATTTGTTTGTAAACTGAAGGTTAAGGTAAAAGAATTTGCAAATCAAAAGCCAAGTGTAGCACGATGAGCTAGGCACGAAGTTTGGAAATTGAATAAATGGAATCTAGTGAATATAAAAGGAATAAAATGAATATGAAAATCATTTCTGAAACCATGTACGTTATCAAGGGCCATACATGTTTCATTAATGCTGATTCTACGTTTCTGTGTACACAACTGTAAAATGTATTACAGAAATAATGTACATGGTCCGACGTAGAAGAAAAGACAAAGTGGATCAAATACACAAAAAAATCAAACATGAATATAAAATATTCTGTTACACCAGCTTGTGGCTAATTATTGAAATGAGGATGCAAAGTAATATAAAGTAATATCAAAAGAATATAATGAAAACAAAATGAAAGTATATCTACCCCTAGTACTGTGGTACTTCTGGAAAAGCATGTGTATTACCAATCATCTCAGAACAGGTTACAGTGAATTTTTAGTTACTGACTAAGCCGTTTTCGCAAAGCAGGTTAAAGTGAATTATACGAATTGTTTAACTGTTAGAAGAAGACATGGAGATTATGAATTATTTAGAAATGCTAGAATATGATCTGTCAATATGTTGCTGTAATTGTTGCAAGTTTTTGAATTTAAATTTAAAATGTGTTTTAATAAAAGAAAAAATAAGATTGGGCGGGTAGTTATTTTTGATAACGGTGTTGATGAATTTATGAAGATGTTCTTTGTAGTAACAAGGTGTGCTTAACATTTTGATTTTTAATAACTGGTTATTAATAATATTTCTATATACAGATTTGGAAAGATTGGAAGAGAAATGTTGAAGTTTATTTACTTTGAATTTATAAGTTTCTGTTTTGTCATAGATTTTAAATTTTATTGTATTTGCAATTTTAATTGTTAAACTAACGTCTAGAAAATTGATCCAGTTGGATGTATATACATTTTCAATGAGTTGTAGATTAGGTGGATAGAAATCAAAATTTAATTCATTGGCCTCATTAGTAATTCCAATAATAATAAGATCATCAATATATCTGTACATTATATGACTGTTGAAAGGGCTCTGATTTTCGTAAAAATGTAGATAAAGGTTGGCCAGTATGGTGGATGATTTACCTCCCTGTGGTATTCCTTTATTTAATTTGTATATGTATTTTCCTTGAACTTATATACTGTTTGAACAAAATGAATTTTAATAAAGTTTTGAATTTTGGAAATGATATGTTTTTTGCTTGAGTGAATTGTTCATATAAAAGTAGTATGACTTTATATAAATCATTAATGTCTATATTATTAAATAGGTCTTTGAAATCAAAAGTTTTTACATCACGCATGTAAGGGATCAGTTTTATTTTATTAATTAGTTCTATACTATTTTTGATTATATGTGTTTTTTGTGCAGTAAAATAATCATAAATTTGATTGAGTATGATTAGAAGTTGTTTGTCAGCTGCATTGGTATATGAATTAAATCCTATAGTGACTGTTCTAAATGAAATAGGTGTTTTATGGAATTTAGGTATGAGTACCAAGTAAGGAAAATTGAGATTGTATTTTTGTTTAAGAAGTTTGTAGTAAGCTATTATTTGTTTATTTATAACATTGATATGAGTGTATAAAGGAGTTAAAGAAAGAGAGGTACTGAGTTGCAATTTAAGTTCGTCCAAATAAAATTTTTTGCAAATAAACGCATAATTACTGGATGCCTTGTCAACATATGTGATTACAAATTTGTCTTGTAGTGACTTGATTTCTTTAACTATTTCTTGGTAATTATGCTTATATATTGGAATGGGAAAGTGTTGGATCAAATGTTTTACATGCCTAGTGATTTGTACCTAGTGATTTATATATATATATATATATATATATATATATATATATATATATATATATATATATATATATATATATATATATATATATATATATATATAAGAAATCTTCAAATTCGTGTCACCGCTGTCGTTATTAGAAAAAGAAATGGGACATTTTGAAGTTAAACCAATATCCAGTGCTTAAAATAAAGTAATATATATATAAATAAAAATTACATTAAATGACTTAAAAAGCTAAATTTCCTTCCAAATATTTAAAAGAACATTATATATACAACGGTAAAGCCCCATGCTGCTTTATACAAGTGTATAACGAAATAATCTCCCAAAAAGGACAAGTACCATTATCCATTATATATATATATATATATATATATATATATATACGGCAAACTGGTGCTTACCAAACAGATTGCAAAAATTGGTGGAACAAGAAATTTTCAGAGATTCAACTGAGCTGAGAAAAAAGTAGAAAATGAAGCAATTAACGACTATTGTAGCAGTCAAAAATTTTATTGAACCTCAAAAGTGAAATGGATGACATATCTGCTGTGAATCTGGCAATGTTCCGGGTTATTGAATAAAAGGGATCGAAAAAATGTGTTTTGTGGTAAGATTGAAGAAGTTGAAAATTTTACCATGGCCAGAATAAAATCTGCGACTTTTTACTTTCGAAACAAATGTTCTACCAACTGAGTTACACATGTCTGCGAGAGAAACCTTCATTCACCTCGTAATTTTTTTGCGTATTAGCATCTCCATATTTCTCTATTGCCCAATTAATATTTTTAATTGTTGTCTAGTTGTAGCTCATCGCAATACTTTTCTTCACACACATACACATGGTACAATTCTGAAGTTATCTAGATCTACCACGTTTCCTTCATCACCTCATCTACTTATGGCATAATTCTGCCTCCGTGTACATACCAAACCTTAAACAGAAAGACTACAATAATGCGCACTTTTCAATCACATGTCGTCCGGATAACCATCAACACAACTCGGGCAGAAAAAACTACAAAAGAACATCTTTTCAAAAACCCAGCGACCAGAAAATTACCAGTTTTGAAATCTGGCACTTGGAAGTTTACCCATATACAACACGACGCAACTCCGCATTATCTGGACTTCAAATCGAATCAGTAGCGCGTGATGCCAGGCAAAGGGGTTAAAAAGTACGAGCACCGGAGGTAAGCGACCGGTCTAGGGCCGCTGTTTCCAAATCTCCAGAATTTATCAAGGATAAAAAACAATGAGAAATTTTCTGGGAGAATTAGAGTTTCCGGCCGACTGTGGGATTTTCTCTGGGTTGTTTGGGCAACGAAAGCTGGATAGAATTACAATGAAGTAAATTATATATATTGTACTGCAATATTTCTGGGTAACTCTTTGTGTATGTTTACATCTATGCCCAAATAGCCTATTTACTTTATCTATCATCTATAAACCTGTTCATCCACTCTCTTAAAAGCAAACTAAATTTTCCCCGTATACGGGAAAATTTTCATGCGGTCAAAAATACGTCAGTGGTTTTAATTTTTTCGTCAGCAGTGCCCATTATGAACGTTTGTCTATATTTCTATGTGATCTTTCTATTTATAAGAAACTGATTATGCTCTCTATTCTTTCATGAAAAACTCAGTCTATAATTTAGTTTTTTTTTAGTCACTTAAATATTTAGTCCAGATTCTCTGGAATCGTGTGTCTGTACCCACGACGTAACAATTACAGTCAGGACGTCGTAATACGTACGTCGTAACAATAAGAGTCAGAAATAGGACTGATTCAGGAAGCTTGAAGAACTGTCTCGAACAGATATAAAAGGCATGCATATACACCCAACCTTGATCCATAACGAGCAATCGATTGAGAAACCAACTTATATCCTGTTTTTTATTTGAATCAAAGTGGTACTGGGCACTGTAGTCTCATCTGCACTCGAGAAAGAAAGTAGTATACCGTAAATGAGAGAGTGGCGCTGATTTCCCGTTCAAAAATGTTCAAGGTACTAACAGAGATACATAACAGTTCTACTAGAGGACAATGATGTGACATTAAAAAATCTGATGTGGGCAACACATGACTTTCCTTATATAATGCAATGAATTTACTACTTTTACAGTAAAAAAAATAGGTTTTCTTATAGTAGATACTTATATTCTTTCCAAGATATTGAATTTTCGAAAATTTGTCGTCATTTTCATTGATGTAGAGTCATTTTTATCCATTTGGCGAGATTTTCGTTAATTTGGCAACATTTCAAAAAGTCACTAAGTTGGCGACAATCAGCCGAATTCGTCACCAAAATCTCGCCAAGCGTTATGCACTAAGAAATAAGTTATTCTTACAGCAGATAAATGACTATTGGCGTTCAAATACAAAAGCATTACTCAAAGTATCTTTTTTCATGAATGGAACGAGCTAGATCCATGTCAATGATGTCACCCAATTTATCGCATGGTATTACATATGAAAAGTGAATATGTTTCTCAATAGGAAATATTTTTTTTTATTTTATGACATTTTGATAATTTTTTTGAAAAATGTACAATATCTCGAGAACGGTTCGTGTTAGCGTTCTAAAATTTATGCCAATCGTTTTCTAATGAAAAATTACATAAGAAATGTCTATTTGCGTAACTTTATTAGTGGTTTTGATTTTTTGACGATTTTTTCAAAATTTCATTCGAAAATTTAGGGGGGTTCTGAACATTCGATTGCATATAAAAACAATAAGCTTCCAGTGTTTACTAATTGTGATTTTTGTACCAAATTTGGTTCGAATCGGTTCATTCGTTCGTCAGTTATCGTCTCCACAGACCCACTGACACACACACACACATACTTACACACACACACACACACACAGACATCACTTCAAATATGTTTGACTCGTGATCAGGGATGCTTGAAACGTGCTCTCCCGTCGAAAACTCGAATTCGAATTTTCGATCCCGTCACAATACTTTCCTTATACATTATGTATATAAGGAAAATAAAAAGATATCGAACAGAGTTCTTGCACGTCTTTTCGGGTGCAATGTTAGGTCTGATGTTGACTGGTTTGTGCAAATAATGCACAGAATACGGTGCTTGGAAAAGACCCAAGAAGAAAACGTCTGATCGCTTTCAGAAATATACTCAAGACCTGTAGACATATTTGCAAAATGTTCACTGTTTTACTCGGATCATCATTGTTATCGACAGAAAAAAGTCCTGATACGACGGCACGACCAATAAAGGACAATTCCAAGAAGGCGACAACGTTCAGTTCTTTAGTCGTAGGTGACGATATGCATTCCCATACGTTGCATCAGAACTGTAAAAGTCCTTACGTTATAAAACATAAACCCAACGGAAAGGAGCACTGCCTACAATATGAAAGACACTTTCATTGCTGATACAACTATCCATGGAACTGTTTCGCGGTTATTACGCATTTGACAGCATGAAATAGCTAACATTTGTAACGACTACAAGAAACTTACCATAAACCACAAATTTTGCGATGTTATATAGAAACTGAAAATTTCAGTCCGTCCACTTGGAAGGCATAAAATTCATTTACAATTTAACTCAGGCCACACGAAGCTGCAAAGGCAAAATTCATAAAACATAAAACCCGCCTATAAGTGGCGTTCCCACAAAGATTAAAGACACTCCCATTGTAGCACGAGTAGCCAGCATCAGCACGAATGCTGGTATATGCAATGGGAGGCCCCAAAAATAATTATCAAAAAATAAACAAACTATTTTTGAATTCCAAAGCAATAAAGTGTAAATGAAGCTTTTCTATGAACGCACTGTATTATTTAAATGAACCAATTTTGTTATGCAATTAATGTATTTAAACTTGTATATCCATTAACTTGGTATTTGTTATTACTTTCCTTATATACATAATGTATAAGGAAAGTACTGTGACGGGGTCGAAAATTCGAATTCGAGTTTTCGACGAGAGAGCACGTTTAGCATCCCTGATCACGAATCAAACATTTTTGAAGTGATGTCTGTGTGTGTGTGTGTGTGTGTGTGTGTGTGTGTGTCAGTGAGTCTGTGGAGACGATAACTGACCAACGAATGGACCGATTCGAACCAAATTTGGTACAAAAATCACAATCCGTAAACACTGGAAGCCTATTGTTTTTATACGTAATCGAATGTTCAGAACCCCCCTGAATTTTCGAATAAAATTTTGAAAAAATCGTCAAAAAATCAAAACCGCTAATAAAGTTACGCAAATAGACATTTCTGATGTAATTTTTCATTAGAAAACGATTGGCATAAATTTTTGAACGCTAACATGAACCGTTCTCGAGATATTGTACATTTTTCAAAAAAATTAAGAAAAAGTCACAAAAAAAAATTCCTATTGAGAAACATGTTCACTTTTCATATGTAATACCATGCGATAAATTAAGTGACATCATTCTCGTGGATCTAGCTTGTTCCATTCATGAAAAAATATACTTTGAATAATACTTTTGTATTTAAACGCCAATAGTCATTTATCTGATGTATGAATAACTTTTTCTTAGTGCATAACGCTTGGCGAGATTTTGGCGACGAATTTGGCGGAATGTCGCCAACTTGACGACTTTTTGAAATGTTGCCAAATTAATGAAAATCTCGCCAAATGGATAAACATGATGCTAAATCAATGAAAATGACGACTAATTGTTGAAAATTCAATATCTTGGAAAGAATATTAGTATCTACTTTAAGAAAAACCTATTTTTTTACTGTAAAAGTAGTAAATTCATTACATTATATAAGGAAAGTCATGTGTTGCCCACATCAGATTTTTATTCATTTTGTTTCGCCAAGTTCTTCTGGCAACCATATGCTTTCAGATTAAAAGAAAGAATTCGCACGCCGAAATGGCGGTATTTTTTAAATCCACGGGAGTAGGTAAACTACACAAGTATTCCAATTTGTTGTACGTATATTCCCCTGGAATAATTAATTGTAAAGGCGGCTTCTTGTTTTAGCCCAGGGAAGTAATACGACGGCCCTGCTTCATATGAAAAATTAAACAAATTAAAAATTCTGACAATTAAGTTCGATTATAAAAAATTAGCATTAATTTGGAAATATTCCCAAGATTCAAATGTGAATAACCGGGATATCAGTTGTGTTATGGTTTCGCTCGCATTTGTCCACTCCCATTTTTAGAATTCGAAAAATTTGGGGAAGCACTAGAATCTATATATACTAATTAGCATATGCCAGTTTATCTGTCACGCATATTCCAGGTATTTTTATTTTAGATAGAGCTTTTCAAATTCGGTTTAAGGATCAATCGTTATATAAAACCCCTAAAAAAATCGAAGTTTTCAAAAGTATTCTTTTGAAAAATTTGATTGGGGGGAGAGGGGGGGGGTTACGCACGAAATGTGAAATGGTTGAAAAGCATATTTCGCGATGAGATTTCAATTTTGCTATAGGGGTAGATATTTCGAAAGGAAGAAAGTGTTTTCATCAATTTAAGCATTGAAAGAAAGTATCTTAAGTGTTTCGAAAGCAATTCAGTTTTTCAATATTTGCTACTTTAGGTATATGCACACCAAGATGCTCGATTTGCCGAATAAAAAATAAACATTTTTTTTAAGTGAGATGGAGACTTGAAGTGTGTTACACGGGTCATTCGCGAAAGTTTCCGGGAGAAATCAAATTTTTCAAAAATGTTTAGTAGACGGAGTGCTCCCCACCAAAACGTTCGAAAGATGAAATGGTAGAAAAACATACTTTATGATGAGATAGAGACCTTAAATTTGGTAACTAGATTGAAAAGTGAACAAATTCAATTTTCTAATATTTGCTACTTTAGAGGTGCCGCACCCAAAAATGTGCGAATTGCCGAATAAATGAAAAACTACTTCTTTTAAGTGAGATGGACTTGAAATTTCCAACGGGTTTTTCACTAGTAGTGTTTATTTGCTATAGATATGAAAAGGCGGAAGTAATTTTTAAGATGATTTTATTCTCAATCACTATTTCCGTAGGTGCTAAAATAATCAAGGAAAAATACGTAAATTGAAATAATTATTCGGTGTGAATTTTATATTTGCAGTAATTTTGCTATTTGAAGATTATATTTCATTTTATTTATTCACAGATTGACAGGTTATAAGTAATTTTATTAACTGCAGCTATTATAGCTATAAGTTTATCACAAACTGGATAACTTTATAATATATCCCCAAAGTATGAAACTTCGAAAAATTAAAATTGAAATATTTTATCGTATTGTCCATATGTACCGAAAATATTTTAAAAGAATATTTTATATAAAAAATGATTTTGTAGAATAGCTAAGTGATACTAGATAAAATCCATTAATCCAGAAAGATGTGCTGAAAACGGCCACATCAAATTGATATTAGTAGAACAAATAATTGCAGATTATCACCTCGAAAACAGATTGACTGGTAATGAGAAAACGTGCTGCTAAGCATTAAAGTCCACTGTGTATGTTTGTTTAAAATTTCGTCAGTGTTCACTCAAAGCAATTGACCACTACTTCATTATTTTGTAAAGATCTTTAAATATTATATGCCTGTACTCTGTAGGACTGTCAAGTTGTATACCAACCTGCGGGCCGCATCCAGATTGGGAAATTATATTATGACCCGTAAAACCAGCACGATTTTAAATAAAAACACGTTAAACAAATTTAATTATTTTAATTTTCTACAGCATCTGAATGAAGTTATAACATGAATTAACAACATTTATGCGTGGTTTTTAACAGGTGTGTTGGCATGTTACAATTGTATTTCACATTTCTAAAATATTCGTAAAATTTATTCAACCTTGTATTTAATTTTTTTTTCTAATCCATATTTAAAACAGGTTTTAATATTTAGCAGCAGCGGTGCCAGCTATTTGATAATTTTTTTAGCTGTCACTTTTTTGAGGCGACTTTTCCAGTAGCCACAGTTAACAATAGATACAACCGCTGTGCAGGTGCAATAAATCCCCAAACGATAAATACTCAACTAACTCATAAAAAATGAAAATCGTATTCTTAATGGGGTCGTTTCTCACCATAAGCAAAATAGAATCCTGAAGTTTGTGTTATACATCTCATAATACAAAACCTCATAAAGTGATTATTAATTTAACATTATTAAATACACTATATGGCCAAAAGTATCCGGACACCTACCGTTGTGGAATCAGAGAGGCATATTGCGCATATTAATAGAATGTTGGGCCACCTTTTGCATCAACCACAGCCTGCACTCTTCTGGGAAGACTTTCCACCAGATTTTGAAATATTTCAGCAAGAATTGCCTTCCGTATGGCGATGAGAATTGCAGCGAGTCTGGCTACGGAAGATGGGCGATTTGGCCTGGTACGTATTCTGCGTTCCAATCCATCCCAGAGGTATTCAATGGGATTCAGATCGAGACTCTGTGAAGGCCAGTCTAATTTTTCAACACCCATCTCTGCAAACCACTTCCCCACAGCCTTTGCTATGTGGATAGAACAGTTATACTGTTGATACAGAAACGATCCTTCCCCTAACTGTTGCCAGAGAGTTGGACGTGCAGAGTTGTCAAGAATGTCAACAAACATTGCAGCATTCATTTTTCCCTCCCACAGGAACTAAGGGGTCCAGGCTGAACCACGACAAACAGCCACAAACCATGACACCGCCGCCGCCACCAAACTTTATATAGTTGGCACAATATACTCGGCAGGAAGCGTTCACATGGCATCCGCAAAACCCAGGTGCTTCCGTTGGACTTTCAGACCGTGTGGTGGGATTCATCACTCCAAAGACTTGTTTCCACTGCTCTACAGTTCAATGGTGGTGAGCTTTGCACCACTGCAACCGACATTTCGCATTGACCGTGCTGATGTTGGGCTTGTGAGCGATTGCATGACTGTGGAAACCTATATTTTTCAGCTTCCGACGAACAGTCCTGGTGTTACAGACGACGCCAGATACATTTTAGAACACCCCAGTGAGTGCTATAACCGGGGCCGCATTGCGATTTTTCATCACCATCCTCTCTAAGGTTCGACGGCTGCGATCTGTGAGTTTCTGCGCCTACCATTTCGTTTTCCTTCAGTTGTAGGTCCCAGAAGTGTCCATTTTCCAATGACATCACTTACAGTTAATCGAGGCACCTTCACCAATGCCAAAATGTCATGAATTGATTTGTTGCAACGATGGTATCCAATTATCATGGCATGTAAAAACTCACTCAATTCTGCCGACTTACTCATTGTCTTTCTAACTCATGTTTATAACCGCCCGAGGCTGTGGTGCTCTCTTTTATCTCGTTCTATGACGTACATAGCCACATCCACTTCTCAGGAGGGGTGTCCGGATACTTTTGGCCATATAGTGTATCATCAGTTTTTATGATTTTTTCAAATATTCATTCGAAAATTCAAGAGTCTTCCGAACGTTCGTTTGCATTTCAAATCAATAGAGTATTTACTGATTGTAATAATTGTACCAAATTTTGTCCGTCAAAATATTGGTTTTTAATTTTCGACCCCGTCACAATACATTTTTTTTTCCAATGGCCAGGCATTGACTCTTTCATCTTCGGCTATACATCAGCCAGAACCGTGAACCTCTTAGCCGTCATATGACGTTGCCCCAGCGCACCAGTGGGGGTGGGAACACATTGCGCCCGACAACACAAACATCCATGCCTGAAGTGGGTCTCGAACCCACAACCCGGAGGTCGAACGAGTACGACGAAACTCTTGCCTTTGACCATTTCGACCACCGCGTCAGTCCGTCACAATACTTTCCTTGTGCGCTAAACTATGTATGTAAGGAAAGTAATAAGCTTTGCTCAGAACATATCTATGAGATTTAACTGTGAATAGGCGGGACATGTATAAATCGTGTATATGGCTACGCCCGAATTTGTTCCCTTCCTTTTTTAGATGTCATCTCTCAAGTATTTTGGGCATTGAAATAAAAGTTTATTTGCAATAAATATTAAGGAGAGATTTTTAAGCAGATTCATTCCAAATCACTGTTTCTACATTTGCTAATATGGATAAAGAAAAATATAGATATTTAAATAACTTTTGGTCCGGATTTCATAATGGAACCAATTATGTCATTTTGAGTCTAAACGTCATTTTATTTTATTTATAGCCCGACAGGTCATGCGTATAATTTTTCCCACAGCTATTACTTGGACAGCTCTTAATTAAGTCAGAAAGGATAACATTATAAAATTTTTCACTGAGTTTAATATCTCGAGAACGGTTAAATCTAGCGTTCTGAAATTTGTGTCATTCGTTTTGTAATGAGAAGCTATGGAATGGATATTCATTTATCCTTATCGAAATACTGATTTTTTATGACTTTTTCAAAAATTTATTAGGGAAGGGGGGGGGGCGTGTTCGAACATTCTGTCGCGTTTCATTTTAATAGTATTCCAGTATTTACTGGTTGAAATAATCGTACCATATTTTGTTCGAATCGTTCCATCCGTTCGTGAAATATCGTTTTCGAATTAGTATAGCTCATGAAAAGTCTTATCTTTTCACCACAGTAAAATTAAATAAAATAATTGTTTATTGAATTTGATTGTTTATCATTATTTGATAAATTACTGAATGAATAAGAAGTAATGACTCCTACGTATCACATTTACACTAAATGTGACAATCAAACAAATATTTCGATTGAGAAGCTTAATTAGTCTCAAAGGATATTTTGGTTCTCACAAATACCTACACAAATACATCATCTGAAAAAAATGCTCAAAATATGCACAATTATCAAAATCCTAAAGCATAACTTTTGAATGTGTAATAACATACTTTCTACGCATATATTATGTATGTATGCATAGAAAGTTAAAATTATTAATGTTATATTGAAAGTAATTTTTTCCTATGATGATTTTGGCAATGCTTTCCTTATAAACCAGTAGTGATTCTTAACAGTTTTATATAACATCTACTCAAATGAACACAATATTCACATCTATTTTCCTTTTTTATTCAAAAGAAGTCAATTGTCATATGTTTCTTCTGAAATAAGTCACACTTCACTTGTGCCCCGGGTTCGATTCCAGCCACTGCCAAAACTGCCGCCGTGTTCATGCGGAGTACGATCACGTTAAACATGTGGGTCCGAAAGTCCTTCCGAGAGGTTGGTTGTAGGGGAAGGAGGGTACGGTCCCTATGGATGCCTCCCCCACTGGGTTCCGGTCTAAATTAGGTGGCACTTCCCGACCATCCAAACAGTTACCTTACACCTTTCTGGTAGGTCGGACGGTCTGTGTTTCAACAACAACACTTCACTTGTGTCGCCGTGTTCATGCGGAGTACGATCACGTTAAACATATGGGTCCGTAAGTCCTTCCGAGAGGTTGGTGGTAGGGGAAGGAGGGTACGGTCCCTGTGATTGCCTCCCCCACTGGGTTCCGGTCTAAATTGGGTGGCACTTCCCGGCCGTCCAAACGGTTACCTTACACCTTTCTGGTAAGTCGAACGGTCTGGGTCTCAACAACAACACTTCACCTGTATATTATTCGTATCTTCCTTAAAAATAAGAAATAGCGAACTCTTGCTTTAAAATATAGTTTCACTGCTTCATCACGACTGAATTTTAAATGGATTTTGAATACTATTTAACAAATAGTACATATTCATTTAGTTTTGCGTTAATTTCCACTTGATATTTTAAAAGTTACTGAACATATGGCAGAAAATAGTTTCTGGCACAAATAAGTTAATTTTGAGGTGTAAATGAAGATTAATGAGTAAACGTGAAATTCCAAAAATATATCAATGATATCTCCTATTATAAAATATTTAATTCGAATTAAAAAAATCTGATGTGGCAGCATATGGCTTTCCTTATACCATGCAATGAATTTACTACTTTTACAGTAAAAGCAAATATATTATTTTTATAGTATAGTTATTTATATTCTTTCCAAGACATTGAATTCTCGTCAATTAGTCGTCATTTTCCATGTCGTCATCATCAATGAGTCGTCATTGATTTAGGGTCATTTTTATCCATTTGGCGAGTTTTTCGTTAATTTAGCAACATATAAAAAAGCCACCATGTTGGCGACATTCCACCAAATTCGTCGCCAAAATCTCGACAAGCGTTATGGACAGAGAAATAAGTTATTCTTATAGCAGATAAATGACTATTGGCGTTCAAATACAAAAGTATTACTCAAAGTATGTTTTTCATGAATGGAACGAGCTAGTTCCACGAGAATGATGCCACCAAATTTATCGCATGGTATTACATTTGAAACGTGAACATGTTTCTCAACAGGAAATATTTTTTTTATTTTATATGACTTTTGATAATTTTTTTGAAAAATGTGCAATATCTTGAGAACGGTTCATGTTAGCGCTCTAAAATTTATGTCAATCGTTTTCAAATTAAAAATTACATAAGAAATGTCTATTTGCTTTACTTTATTAGCGGTTTTGATTTTTTGATGATTTTTTTAACATTTCACTCGAAAATTTAGGGGGTTTTGAACATTCGATTGCGTATAAAAACAATATGCTTACAGTGTTTAGGGATTGCGATTTTTGTACCAAATTTCGTTCAAATCGGTCCATTCGTTCGTCAGTTATCGCCTCCACAGACTCACTGACACACACACAAACACACATACATTCACACACACACACACAGACATCACCTCAAAAATGTTTGATTCGTGATCAGGGATGCTGGAAACGAGCTCTCCCGTCGGAAACTTGAATTCAAATTTTCGACCCCGTCACAATACTTTCCTTATACATTATGTATATAAGGAATGAAATAATGAACATCAGTCACTGCAAGGTTAAGTACTGGAAGCGGGAGAATCTTTCTGAACTTGAGAGACCGCTATCAATCGCCAACTAGCTCAACAGTGAGGTAGAAAAGAAATCAAAAATACCTTTCATGAGCAAATGTGTAGTTCGCCCCCGTTCCGCTTACAAAGTAATCAGCTATCTCAACACAAAGGATCAGCGACAATTGATTATTTCTTTTTTGAAGTGAAGTGTAAAATTTACAAAAAATTAAAGATTTGGTTATAAATTTTTATGCGGGTAGTATTTCGAGAGTTCATACATGTAATTATACGACTTATCAGGAGAATAAATTTTAATTTAATAATATATAAAATTTCAGAAATTTATATAAAATGTTGTTTTGTGCGATCCTGGGCGTCATTTTTTTTACTGTCCTCCGAAGAGCCCGACATTCTTGCTCGTGAGAGCTTTGGGGCTCGGGAACAACAAGTTGCAGACATCAACTCTACAGGACAATGTAGTCAGATTTTACTAGATATGTAATCACCTAGGAACAATTGCAAACGTTAGGACACTGCCAAGATTTCTATTTAAGACTGAAGAGCATAAGAAATAAACCTTTACCCGAAAAAATTGCTTTCAATAAATCCTTCGGACCCAAAACATTTTTCTTAACATTTACAACACTTAATTTCTCTGAAGAACCAGCCATGTACGTGCATAATGCGAATTGTCCAATATGGGCAAGTTTGTGCATCACTGGCTTCCATAAATGTGCTTTTCCAGGGCTCATGACATGTTACCGACTCCTCTGATCAGATTATTCTAACAAATCACGTTCTGTGCTTCGTGAAACATGTAAAGGTCTTCAAAAACCCACAACCTAAAGCCACGCCCTCGGGGCCCGGATTCCAACAGGGCAAGATTAAGTAGGGCCCTCCTGTCTTGGTGCATTCTTTCGGTACTTTGTGTTGGTAATTGGCGACATTTTGGTAAAGTTCATCCGAGCCATTTTTCGCCGCATGGCCAACCAAGTGTAGCTTGGTCAAATTTGCAAAGAGTCAAAACCCCCAGGCTTCAATTTGCCTGCTTAAAATTCTCCCCGGAGCGCCTCTGTTTCAGCAGTTCTCACACATTCCGTGCAAAGAGAAAATTGTGTGATCTTCGGAGATTTTATCGCCAAAGTCCATTTTCTCGCTTTCCGTAAAATATGGTTTAAGAATAAGTTTGTAATGACACCCAAAAGCACCAGACAGGCCGCCATCGAAATATCTGGGCTATGCATATTCCATATTGTCACATTCCATTAAGTCACATTTTTTCCATAACTAGCATTCGAGTAAAAACTTTCATTCGCAAGTTACTCTTTCAGCATTGTATTTTTAAATATTGTTCAGCATTTTTTTTTTCAAGTTAGCAACTGACCAGTCAGTCCGATAAATTGAATGAATTCATCTCATTTGAATTAATACATTCTACATCAATACTTTTTATATGAAACTATTTCTTCCTTATAGACAATACAATTACCATTATGTCTCAGTAGGAAATAATTCCTTAAAAATCTCCAGTTTCAAATACTTAACCTTCAAATCACGAGAGTTTAATAAAAAAACTGTATCTAGTTCTTATTTTTGCATAATGTATTTAAGCCTAAAATTTAATACCAGTTCTTTTGCCCTTGTGTTATCGTATCCAAACGCTTTCCTCTTACTTTCCCACACATACACTTGGGACATCTGCATGAAAACAATGTTAATATGTTCCGGACGTTTTAAAATGTAATTTCCCGTCAAAATATCGAATTCAAAATTATTTGGCAATTCAATACTTTTTCAATCGAACAGCATGATAAAGTAAAAATTATAAATCGAGTTGATGATTGCAAGTCATTATGTACTTTGATTCTGGTGGAATTAAGAAAGGCATTTTTCAAATTTTGAAATCAAAGCAGAAGTTAGTCACACAAATAATAATCAAATAGCCTACAGAATTATTGGCCAACAGAAATTATTGGTCAACAGAAATATATATTAAATAATGAGTTAATTAAAAGTTAGTAATCAGAAATATTAATTAATTATCGTTATTTTTTTAGGGATATATTATTTAATGATAAATATAGTGGGGGAAAATATTGCACACTTCGTAAAAAGTATTTGTGTTTGCTACTGTTTTCTGTTTTAACTTATTAAATAATTAATCACTTAACTAATATTAGATATTATTCACAATAAATAATTAATTGTTAATATTATTTGTATTAACATGTTATTCAGCGATGAATATAGTGGGGGAAAATACTGCAGCCTCCAAACAAAGTATTTGTGTTGGCCACTATTTTTCTGTGTTTTCACTTCGAGGATAAACATCCCCACAAACAACCCTATCTAGCTCAGTACCCGGAACAAGCATAAATCTTCTTCATCCCTCAAGAATTGTCCGTCGAAGCATTGAAAAGTGCACTTGTCAACCAAAATCAACTACTCGCATTTAACAGGCTATTACCGAATAACCAAGTGACAAAGAAGAACGTCTCAGATCTTCGGTCACGCTGGCTTGGGCAGGTAGGAGAGGAAAAAAAAAAAAAGAGCCACCCCCTCCTGGTTTCCCAGTCAGAGTTCATGATTTTTTTTTAACTTTGGAGGTCATTCACCGGCCTTAAAATCCAAAGCCGAAGCAAATTTTAATGGCTCTTTTCTATGTTTTCTTTAAGAAGTGATAGTGAAGATGAGACGCTTAAAGTTTTAAGGATGGATTGATATGGGGATATTTTTACAAGGAAGCGTATTTCATACAAAATGCATGTATTTACACCCGTTTTTCCCGTTACTAAGTAAAAACTAAAATCATAAACAACGTTTCCACAATTGGAGCGATTATATCTCGAATTATTCAAAATGTAACATTTTTATTCAGTCGAGGTAGCCAAGTGACTAAGCTCCTTACATTTAAATTGAGAAGAGCTTTGTCTATTTACATATGTTTATGTCTTTGTCCGAGAATAACATTTAACATTTTGTTTTACAATTTGAATACTATTGGGTAAATAATGTTTTACAGTTTAAGTTTGCTGCTAAACATTGTCTAATAAAAATTGCACATGCTAAGCTTATATAACTAAAATCGGCGTTAATTCCCTTAAAACTTAATCGATATATATATATATATATGTATATATATATATATATATATATATATATATATATATATATATATATATATATTATTTGGATATATGACGCAAATTAACTTTTACAGGTTTAGTACCTTGGTGAACTTGGTCGGAAAAAAATTTCACGTGCTGAACTTAATTTGCTGATATATTTTATTCGTCACTATCGCTTTTTAAACTTAACTTTAATTTAGATATGTGACGATGATAAATGTTCTACATGTCGAGTCTGTTGCCGATCGTGGTTAGAAAAATTGCTCTCAGCGTGTTTCCCAATATTTCAATAATTATGCAACAATAAACTGTGCTAAAAAACATCCAATTTTGTAGAAATTTTCAGCTGATGTATCGTTCGTTTTACAGATGTAGTTCGCTGAAGGAAGCGGTCGGATTTAAATCGTAAGATGTGTGGGAAAATAAAACGTTGCACAGATAAACTTCCTAGAATAACTCTTCAAAAATGTAACTAATTTATTATATAATTTGCAGATGTGATCTGCCAGCCTATAATAACAAATTTTTGATACAAATAATTATTCTAAAATTATCAATTTGGTCTAGGTCAAAATTACACTGTATATAGATTTTACAAAAATTTGCAAAAGAGAAATGAACCATTGCGGTTGCCTTATATCTACAGTAACTTTATGAATTCCAAAGTTTTGTGTAGGAACATTTTGATATGAAAAATTCTGTACTTGAATTTCATAAAAATTAACTTTTATATTTTATAAAATTGAAAAACCCCTTGCTTTATATTGAGTCTTATGAATACCCACAGAAAGACCCCAGTTGTATGTCAATATTGTATATCTCAGTGTTTTATTGGAAATATTTTCAATGTGACATCAATATTACGAATACATTAGCTGCCTACATTAGCCTACATTATTGGCTAGATATTGGCATTACGATTATTGTGCGATTATTGGCGTTACATTAGAAACATTTTCAATATTTGGTATATATTGACAACAAATACTAGATAAATATTGTGCATATATTGGCATGCCAATATATGTATAATGAAAGAATTTCGCATTTAATTTCAACAAACGCCCTGTATATTCTATATCGCTTATTATTTAAGTGATATCACTTCATTAGCAGTCACTTTTTTTTTAAACAAATGAACTAAAAATATGCCCTTGTAGCGATACGCCCGCTGCACAGGTGTATGAAACACGTGTGTGATACATATAATAATAAAAACATTACTCCATGGAATAACTAAACGCCCGCTGCGCGAGCGCAAACACCTTATGTAGCAGGTTAAAAAAATACCTCATTGAAAGGGTTAAAATAACCTATTATAAAAGTATTAAAAACGGGAAGTTCTAAAAGAGAGAAAAAATTACACTTTTGTAAATTGTTACTAAATAATTAAAAAATTAACAAAACATGTAAAATACGTAATCTTTTTGAAACATGCAATGTCAGACACGTTACATGTTTTGGTATAACTAATTAGTAATGATTTATAAAAGTGTAATTTTTTTAAACGAATACAAAATAGATTTAAAATTCATATGACACAGAAACCGTACAAACACTTCAATGTTTTCCCTGAATAAGCAATGAAAATAACAAAATGTATGTAAAAAAAATATAGACCACGTTATGGCGGAATTGCCCCTATAATTATTAATTACTATAAGTTGATCAATTCAATGATTTTCTTTGACACTTTTGTTGCTGATGCCACGTTATTTCGAAAACTAAATACTTTCTTAATATTTAGAATTATACAATATTTCGCGTAAATATAACGACAATAGAGAGGTTTAGAATTAATTGGTTATAGTTCTAAGGAATATAGTTCAAGTATTAAACACTTTTAACAATTAAAACCTAAAATGTTGAGTTCCAATCAGTCGTTTTCTAAAATTGAAATTCTAAAGTATACTTATATGTTTTTCATATTTCAATAAAAAGAATTATTTATTATTTAAATGGATATAATGAATGGCGAAATTGTTACTATGTCAACCATCTATCGAAATGACTTATTTATACTTATGCGCAAAATCCACATGAAAATGCCTTCGGCATTTAATTAATACAATAAATAAATGAAATTTTGAAACTTTCTGGATGTCAAAATGACTAACTTTTACAAAGTGCGTCTTTTCCCCGAAATGGAACGTGCTAGAATCACGATAATGCTATTAAGAGGTTTCTCACATAGTATTGAGTATGAAAAATCAACTCGGTACCTAAAAACTTTTAATTTTTGTGTATTTTTTATACACTACGTGACAGTGAAAATGAGACACCAAGAAGGAGTGGACAGAAAAATGTACAAATTGCAGGGTAGACGCAGCTCATCGAGTTATGTAAATGATGCGAAATGCGCAGCTGTCCCGCTCACGTTGAGTAACATATATGGGAAGGAACTTGCAACTTATGTAAATGATGCGAAATGCGCAGCTGTCCCGCTCACGTTGAGTAACATATATGGGAAGGAACTTGCAACTTATGTAAATGATGCGAAATGCGCAGCTGTCCCGCTCACGTTGAGTAACATATATGGGAAGGAACTTGCAACTTATGTAAATGATGCGAAATGCGCAGCTGTCCCGCTCACGTTGAGTAACATATATGGGAAGGAACTTGCAACTTATGTAAATGATGCGAAATGCGCAGCTGTCCCGCTCACGTTGAGTAACATATATGGGAAAGAACTTGCAACTTATGTAAATGATGCGAAATGCGCAGCTGTCCCGCTCACGTTGAGTAACATATATGGGAAGGAACTTGCAACTTATGTAAATGATGCGAAATGCGCAGCTGTCCCGCTCACGTTGAGTAACATATATGGGAAGGAACTTGCAACTTATGTAAATGATGCGAAATGCGCAGCTGTCCCGCTCACGTTGAGTAACATATATGGGAAGGAACTTGCAACTTATGTAAATGATGCGAAATGCGCAGCTGTCCCGCTCACGTTGAGTAACATATATGGGAAGGAACTTGCAACTTATGTAAATGATGCGAAATGCGCAGCTGTCCCGCTCACGTTGAGTAACATATATGGGAAGGAACTTGCAACTTATGTAAATGATGCGAAATGCGCAGCTGTCCCGCTCACGTTGAGTAACATATATGGGAAGGAACTTGCAACTTATGTAAATGATGCGAAATGCGCAGCTGTCCCGCTCACGTTGAGTAACATATATGGGAAGGAACTTGCAACTTATGTAAATGATGCGAAATGCGCAGCTGTCCCGCTCACGTTGAGTAACATATATGGGAAGGAACTTGCAACTTATGTAAATGATGCGAAATGCGCAGCTGTCCCGCTCACGTTGAGTAACATATATGGGAAGGAACTTGCAACTTATGTAAATGATGCAAAATGCGCAGCTGTCCCGCTCACGTTGAGTAACATATATGGGAAGGAACTTGCAACTTATGTAAATGATGCGAAATGCGCAGCTGTCCCGCTCACGTTGAGTAACATATATGGGAAGGAACTTGCAACTTATGTAAATGATGCGAAATGCGCAGCTGTCCCGCTCACGTTGAGTAACATATATGGGAAGGAACTTGCAACTTATGTAAATGATGCGAAATGCGCAGCTGTCCCGCTCACGTTGAGTAACATATATGGGAAGGAACTTGCAACTTTTTATCTCAGAAGAAACATATAGTAGCAGAGAATGCCAGGCTGTCGCCAGACGAGGCAGTTCCAGCAGATAGACGATTTCACGAGGGGTATGGTGATCGGACTCAGAAGGGCAGGTTGGTCCATATGTCAAATCTCATCGGACAACCACCTACACGCGTCCACGGTGCACCGGCGGTGGCGAAGATGGTTGGAACAAGGGAATGTGGTACGTTTGAGGGGTGCCGGTACGGTCAGAATGACGTCAGCACGTGTGAACCGACGCATCCGCCGGCAAGCGTTGGCGGCTCAGCAGGTGACTTCCGTCGCCCTTTTGCAACATGTGCAGGACACCCTTGATGCTCCCATATCAACCAGGACCATTATCCGCCGATTTGTCGAAAGCGACCTGCACTCAGGGCGCTTGTTAAGAAGACTGTCATAGGCTCAACAGCACAGACGCCTCCGTTTGTAATGGTGTCGGGATAGAGTCACGTGGATGGCGGAATGGCACAGGGTCGTGTTCTTAGAAGAGTCACGCTTCTGTTTTAGCAATGACAGTTGCCGTGTATGATTCTGGCGCCGAAGTGGTGAGAGGTACAATCCGGCTGCATCTGTGAAACGCCAAACCGGGCGACAACGCGGCATCATGGTTTGGGGCGCCATCGCCTACAATAGCAGGTCACCTCTAGTCCATATTGAGGGCACTATGACTGCCAAACGATACGTGGATGACGTTCTGCGGCCGGTGGAACTACCCTTTTTTCAGGGGGTGCCCAATGCCATTTACCAGCAGGATAACGCCCGACCACACACGGCACGCATCAATCAACATACCCTGCAAGGTACCCAAGTGCTTCCCTGGCTATCAGTCTCCCCTGATCTCTCACCGATCGAACACGTCTGGGACATGATTGGACGTCGCTTGCGTGTGCTGCCACCGCCGCGTTTAGAAGATGAACTCTGGCAAATGTTTGACAGGGAATGGGCAGGGAATGGATCATCCCTCAGGGCACCATCTGCACGCTTCATTGACTCTGTACCTAGACGTGTTCCTGCCTGTATCGCCTCCAGCGGTGGTCCTACAACCTACTGATCAGACGGTGTTATCGCTCAATGTATAGGTGTATCATGTTGCAATAAACATCACTTAATATTGTTCCTTGTTGTCTCTCTCTGTTTGCCGATTTTCATTACTTTCTGCCTACTCCTTCTTAGTGTCTCATTTTCACTGTCATGTAGTGTAAATTTGTTCTAATCTCGTGGAGGGTTTTTGCCATTGTCGTTGTTCTAAAATGCGTGCCATTAGATTTCCTATGATACATTAGTAACATGATTGTTTATTTGACATGATTGATTGTCTTGATTTTTTAAATATTTCACAAAAATGTACGATCCCTCCGATGTTTTGTTCAAAATTAATTGATTTTATATATTTAAATTATGATAACTGTACGAAATTTCAATCATGATGCTTCATTCGTTTTTTGGAAATCGTATCCACAGACTCAGGCACGAACACACAAACATCACCTCAAAAACTTTCTATTCAAGTTCTTTGTTATTTGAAACATGTAAAATTTCACCTCCTCATAATTATTTTCTAATAATATATTATACAATGAACGTAGGTGAAGCAAAAATGCTAAACCAAACACTAATGGATGCTGTTCACAATAAAATCAACTAAAATTTAATCGGTTTTAGACTGAACTGAATAGCCTAAATATCATATTTAATAAATGTCCTATTTTATTTTCATTCAAATAAAAAAATGGAGAATTAGATAACATTGCACAAATATTGTAATCTCATTTCTTACCCATATAAGATTTGATTTTTATCCTTCACCACTTCTAAGGAATGGTGCATTGCCGTAATGATCCAAAATGGGTGATTGACTTCTTTTTAGTACAATACAATTTTTCATTTCTCATATTATAGAATATAGTATAGAGAAAGTATTGTCTACACGAAAATTTTCGATTTCGAGGCCAACATACGTTTTAGGACCTCATGAACACGCTTTGACTATTTTTTGAGTGATGTCCATCTGTCTGTGATCGGTTTCTTGTGTAAACGATAGCTGCCACAAATCTTAATGGATTTTCACGAATTTCTTTATATTCAGCTTTGTTAACAAAATATCTAGAATTTAGAATTTTTTGAAATTCGTGCTAAAACTTCGAACTTCGTTCGAAATTTAATATATTCTTAACATGGCAGCATAGGCAAAAATGTGGCATAATTATGCATAAAACGGGGTTATTTATGGCTCAATTATCATGAATCTTAACAGTTTTATTCATTTTCGCGAAGAGCAGACGAGATACTATTTCTGTGTTCGTGACGTCATTAGACCCCACTCGTGGGGGCAAGTTTTCCTTCGGAGGGTGTACATTGTCAAAATTAGTATCAATTAAAAGATTTTCGCAAGCCCTTTACAATGAAGGGTAACATGCTATATATCTAGTCATTTGGACCAATATGATACAGATATGTCAATTTTTGTTTTCTTGCAAAATTTGAAAAATAAAATTACAAGCTACTTAAAAATGGATCCTGGTATGAGAAATTCGAATTAAGCCACACTAGAGTTAATTTTTAATATCATAGACTTTTTAATAGAATAGATATTTTAATAGAATGGATTTAATTTTTTGATAAAATATATTTTTAATAGCATTTTTTTTAATAGACAAGATTCTTTTTATTAGAATCGAGTTTTTAATAGAATAGATTTTTTTTAATAGAATAGAAGTTTTTTTAATATAACTTTTATAATAGAACAGAATGTTTTTCCATAGAACATAATTGTTTTCGTACTATAAAAATACTGAAAGGAAAAATGTAATTTTCGAATATATTTCTGAATGTAAGGGCTTTTTCAAAAATCAAACGAATTAATTGACCGTTAATTGAATTTTGTATCGGGGCCACATTCGAATGTATTGCTGTGATCTGAATCATAGTGCAGTCTATTCCTATTGTTAGCTGTGACCTTATAAAAGAGTCCAGAGAAATATAAGTATGTTCTATATATGCATAGTAAATATATATGCATAGTAACTATGCAATATATGCATAGTAATAGTAGTCTTACTATGCATAGTATATGCATAGTAATGGATTTCGTATCTGTTGCATGTGCATAGATGTTCATTTATTCTATTTTATGTTTTGAGGGTGAAAAAGAAGTAATCACAAGTTTTTGCTAATTCAATATATCTGAAATAAGAATTAAATTACAAAACGCTTCAAAATGCGAAATGAAAGAACAAAGATCGCAAGTTTTTATTATAGATTGAATCTATATTCGCGTTCAGTAATGAGTATTGGTACTTATATTGTCCCTTTATTATTTAAAGGTGAAAAGGAACGAGTAAGCAGAAGCTTCTGCTAATCCAATTTATTTAAAATCAGAACTTTATTAACATAACCTACTAGAATGCGGAATAGAAGAAAAAAAAAGTTTGCAAACACCCTTACACATACAAATACTTATGATTATACATTTTTAATTTCATTAATGAGAGTTGAAAATTTTTAGTTCATTTTGAAGGTAAAAAGTTGAAGTAGCCCTCAAGCATCTATACAAATGCAACTTGTTTGAAATAAAAATTTGATCAACAGAAACTTGTAGAATACATAGTGGGAAAACAAAAATCACAAGCGACCCTTAAATATTTCAGCATTTATTGTAGATTTTCAATTTCATCAATGAGCATTAATATTTATTTAGTCCCTTTTATTGTTTGAAGGTGAAAAAGATTAAGTAGTCCCGAGCTTCTGCAAATGCAATTTATTTGAATTCTGAAATTTATAAGGAGAAACTTGAAGAATGTGGGATGGAAGAATAATGGTTGCTAGGGTAAGTTTAGTAAACATGAAAGCATTTATTGTAGATTTAATCTGGATTCAATTTCAGTGAAGAAAAACGATATTTATATAATTCACTTTTATTTTCCTTATATACGTAATGTATAAGATAAGTATTCTGACGGGGTCGAAAATTCGAATTCGATTTTTCGACGGGAGAGCACGTTTCAAGCAACCCTGATCACGAATCGAACATTTTGAGGTAATGTCTGTGTGTGTGTGTGGGGGTAAAAATGTGTGTCTGTGTATGTGTGTCAGTGAGTCTATTGAGACGATATCTCACAAACGAATGGAGTGATTCGAATGAAATTTGGTACGAAAATCACAATCCATGAATACTGGAAGTCTATTGTTTTAAAACACAATCAAATGTTCAGAACCCCCCTAAATTTTCGAGAGAAATTTTGAAAATATTATCAAAAAATCAAAACCTTTAATAAAGTTACGCAAATAGGCATTTTTTCTGTAATTTTTCCTTAGAAAACGATTGACATAAACTTTAAAACGCTAGTATGAACCGTTCTCGAGATATTGCATATTTTTCAAATATATTCATAAAAAAAATCCCATAAATAAAAAAATATTAACTGTTGAGAAATATGTTTACTTTTCATATGTAATATCATGCGATAAATTTGGTGACATCATTCTCATGGATCTAACACGTTTCATTCACGAGAAAAGATACTTTGAAGACCCAGACCGTCCGGCTCGTCAACAAGGACTTGAGCATCAAAAAAAAATACTTTGAGTAATACTTTTGTATTTGAACTCCAATAGTTATTCATCTGCTGTAAGAATAACTTATTTCCCCTACCATAACGCTTGGCGTGATTTTGGCGACGAATTTAGCGGAATGTCGCCAACTTGGTGATATTTTTAAATGTTGCCAATTTAGCGAAAATCTCGCCAAATGGATGAAAATGACACTAAATCAATGAAAATGACGACCAATTGTAGAAAATTCAATTCCTTGGAAAGAATATAAGTATCTACTATAAGAATAACATTTTTTTAACTATAAAAGTAATAAATTCATTGCATTATATAAGGAAAGTCATGTGTTGCCCACATCAGATTTTTTTATTTAAATACGAAAAAATTAAGTAATGAGATGCTTCTGCTAATCCAATTAATTTCAAATTAATATTTTATTAAAAGTATCTTCCAAAATGCGGAAGGGAAGAAGAGAGGTCTCAAGAGACCCTTAAATATGCAAGTATTTATTGTAGATTTAATTTGGAATCATTTTTAGTAATGGGAATTGATATTTATGACGTTTATTTTATTATTAAATGGTTAAAAAGATTAAATAACTAGAAGTTTTTGCCAATCTAATTTATTTGAAGTCAGAACTTCATTAAAAGAAACTTCCAGAATACGGAATAGTAGTACAACGATAGCAAGATATAACCATAAACATGTAATTATACATAGTAGATTTAAGCTGAATTCCCTTTCAGTAATGAACATTGATGTTTATATACTCGATTTTAATATTCAAGGGTGAAAAGGATTAAGTTGCCACAAGCTTCTACTAATACAATTTATTCGAAATCAGAAATTCATTAACAGAAGCTTGAATGCGTAGTGCAAAAGAAAAGATATCAAGAGACTCATAAAACATGTAAGTATTTGTTGTAGATTCATTTTATATTCTCTTTAAGTAATAAGAATTGATATTTATTTAGTACATTTTATGTTAAATGTAAAAAATATGAAGTAAACAGAAGTTTCTAATAACGCAATTCGTTTGAAATCAGAATTTCACTAGGAGAAGCTACTGATAAGAGGAATGCAATAACAAAGATAGCAAGAACATCTGAAACGAAAGTATTTATTGTAGAAATTAACTTTCATTAATTAGCTTTGAAAAGTGTTTAATTCATTTTATTATTTGAATGGAGAAAAGATTGAAAAACCCCAAGCTTCTGGTAATGCAATTGAGTTTGATTAATGAAAGTTTGTAGAATACATAATTACTTCTGTATATTACCTCTTAGGAGAATATATATTACCTCTTAGTAATGAGTATTGATAATTCTTTAGAACATTTTATTTTTTAAAGGTGAATAGTTTTAAGTTACGAGAACTACTAATGTAATTTATTTAATAATCGTAAATTCAGAAGTAGAAACATTTGGAATTCGGAATGAAAGAACAAAGATCACAATATATCATTTAAAATGTACGTCATAGACTTTATATGGATTCTGTGTCAGTAGCAAGATTTGGTATTTGTTTAATTTTTTTATTAATTGGAGGTGAAATATAGCAAGTAATCGAACCTCTGTTAATACAATTTATTTAAATTCTGGATTGCAGTAAGTTGTTGTTGTTGATACCCAGACCGTCCGACCTACCAGAAATGTGTAAGGTAACTGTTTGGACGGCCGGGAAGGATTGCAGTAAGTGAAAATTTTAGAACAAACATCGCAAGAGGCCCTTAGAAATTAAAGCAATTTTGCGGATTTAAAATTGATTCTTTTACAATACCGAGCGTTGAAAATATCAAATAGAAAACCCTTCAAGATTTAAAGCAATAATTAATGTGTGCCAATAAAAATAGAAAAAAAATCACATCATGTTGATTGTTCATTCCCTTTATATGCACTTGTAAAGTATTCCTATAAAATTTGAAGTCATATCTAGCATAAATTTTTCGTTCTGTCGTTTTGTATAAAGGCAAAATAGAAAGAAAAAATCATTTCGAGAAAAATCTGAAAATAACATTTAAACATAAATCCTACTTTTAGAAACAAAATTCCACATTAAAACACATTTGGCGTATAAAGGTTCCCTCTGTCTTCAGCGCCTGAAACTTAGCATGTATGTATCGCTTGAGGAGATATGCAAATAATTCAATTTGGGAGCTAAGAATGTTTTATTGAGAAATGGTGGCAATAAGAAGATGACATTCTAGTAAGTGGTAAATCCTCCCCTGGCAGCTATATAAGCCGATATTTGGCGCAGCATAATGTCAATTAACTCGCGTATATCCCTCTGCGGAAGATTCTGCCACAAATGTTGCAACTGCTCAGTTAATTCAGTGGTATTTTGAGAAGGCTGCAAATGTCGCCCCAGCAGGTTCCAGACGTGTTCTACTGGTAATAGGTCTGGGAACCTGAATGTCCATGGGAGGGAATTAAATACTCGACATTGTTGAGAAAGTAATGCAGTATGTAGTCGTGGGTTGTCTTGTTGGGTGAATGGAACCTAAGCAGCTTGACAGCATAGACAGAACAATTGGTAGCAGAATAATGTCTGTGTACAAGCGAACCATCAGATTGACTTCCAGCACAAATAGAGGAGATCAACTGTCCACGAGATGGTTCCCTAGTCTATCAGACCACGTCTGATGAACGTGTGCCGTTCGATAACGAATGCGGGATCGGAAAGTTGGCCAGTCCTCCACACACGTATACGCCGGAGTTTTACAATATTTCTACAAGTGGTTGTTTTATAAGTGTTATTATTAATTTCATCTTATTTATATGTATGCCGCATTTAAAGCATAATTAGATGTATTTTTAATATGCAGTTATTTTACTAGTACTATTGTAATGCTAATTTAATATGTAATAGTTGTGATAAATCACAACACTAATTTTAATTTAATTAAAAATTTAATATAACTTAATATTTTTAATTATTTTAAATTTATGTATTCCAAACTATTTATTTAAAAGATTATTATTGCATTTTAAATTGATTAAATAGAACTACTGATTAGAATGTTGAACATAAAATAAAAATATTGATTTTTTTTAAGGAGTCTTTATAAAGGAAAAACATTGATCACAATATTTTGGTTCATAACTTAGAACATTAAAATTAAAAGAATAGTCATTTATTTTATATGATTTTAATTTATTTACAGGTATAAGTACAGGTACGTATTTTCCAATGAATTAACAATGATGTAAATTTGTTTAGTTCTTATTTACTGTACTTTTTATGTAATTAAAGTCCACATATGCAATTTAAGAACTAATCTTTATTAAGATTCATAATGCTTTGAATTTATTCAAAAATATAACTGGTCCCACTATACGATTCCCATTTTTACATTATATTTTATTTAAATTTCTTAATAATGGCATATCATCCGTTTAATCAGGTGTTATGGTAGAGCTGCTTAATAAAATATTTTGTTTGTTTAAATAATTTCTCTTGGTAGTTTTTATCATAACAGTAATACAAGCTTAGTATTTTTCATTTAAATTATTTGACATTTAATTTGTTTTCTCTCTTAATTTTGCATATATATATATATATATATATATATATATATATATATATATATATATAAGGTAACAAATAAGAAAGTGCAGGAGTGAAAATCAGTAAATACAGTATCAAACCGCGAGCAATATAATAGCGTGCATTTAATAGCAAAAAGCAATGAGGAAGGGCTGGAAAAGCAGAGCACGGAGAGGCCAGGACAAGGAAAATACATTAAAGAATAGTATATCTGCCAGAAACGTTTTCAGGGACACATTCTACACAGATATACTAAAATCCGTTGTTTCTATGATTGCATAAAAACACGTGGTTAAAATTTTATGCAATCTGCGCCCAACAACGGAATAAACGAGAATAACAGAAAAAATACCAAATACAAAATTCAACCTTAAAACATAAAAAACCACATAATCATAAAAAAATATAGCGCACAAATACACAAACAAGCAAAAAAGAATTGCAACTCGTAAGTCTGAAGGTCGCCAGAGTAAACAAACTGCATGGGAGTCCATCACGTGCACCAGCCTGAATGCTCACCACGCGGAATACCACGTTGGAATAACCCGGACCAGAGAAAGTGGAAGTAGTTGTTGTTGAGTCCCAGATCGTCCGACCTACCAGAAAGGTGTTGAAGACCCAGACCGTCCGACTCGTCCAGAGGACTAAACTGTTTGGACGGCCGGGAAGTTCCACCCAATTTAGACCAGAACCCAGTGGGGGAGGCATCCACAAGGACCGTACCCTCCTTCCCCTACCACCAACCTCTCGGAAGGACTTACGGACCCACATGTTTAACGTGATCGTACTCCGTATGAACACGGCGGCAGTTGTGGCAGCGTGCAAATCCAGCGCGCAAACCACCGGGCCACCGCGCCCGAAATCTGCCAAAAGCAAGCGGTGTTCCCAGGAAAGTGGAAGTAGTTGTACATAATTTCGGTGAGACAAACCCAAGAGTTCAGAAACTAACTGAGACGTGATCACTATTATATATATATATATATATATATATACACAACGCGTTTAAAGCATAAAAAGATATAACCATGGAGATAGTAAAACATGATGCCTATACTCATAGAAAGGCGCAAAGCTGCACTTTCAAATGAAAGCAAAAATAGACCAAATTCAATGGAAAAAGTGTTTGCAAACAGGCAAAGCACTAAAAGGCCAAGGGGGACTGTGACCCCGTGTTCCCGGTTACAGCATGCTTTGACATCTAGGAAACACTTCCGGACTCCATTTATCATTTTGTTTTTCACTTTTCTCGTGTTAACTTTCGGAGAGCTGCTTCAGGAAAGCACTGATATCCGGGAGTGTTTCATTGGTGTGAAAGTATGCTGTAACAGGGAACAAGGGGTCACAATCCCTCTTGGCCTTTTTGTGCTTTGCCTGTTTGCAAACTCTTTTTCCAATCTATACAGGGTGATTATAAAAAACCTTTGTCGATATATGAGCCCCTAGCGATCATACCTTTCAAGGAAACGGAAAGAAATTTTGGATGCAGGTATTTTACGGTATGCGCTCAAGAATGATGTGAAAAACAACAGTCCTGCTCTCATAGTTAGGGTTACAGAGACACAATTTCGAAATTTTCAAACGCAACACCTACTTTCTTTATTAGAATGTGATCTTTACAGTTAAAAACCATAGCGTTGAAACGGTACCTGCAGCACGAAAAACTCTGGCGCTAGGCAGAGACTAAGAAAAAAGTAAAAACAACCAGTAAGAACAGACCAGCGATAGAAAAGCATAACGTTTTATTGTGTTTCACAAATTTCCCACATTCCCGCCTTCACACACGTTGACACTTTGCATGCACAGAAGGTGGATAGCACTGAAGCAAGTACCATGGCAAGAGGAATGTATTGAACCTTACGTGTAATGGCATCTTTCAAACCAAATAGAGTTTGCGGATTGCCTGCATACACTTTGGATATCATGTAACCCCACAGCCAGAAATCCATTGGTGTGAGATCGAGGGACCTGGGTGGCCACGGAAACATGAAATGGATCGAGATAATTCTATCACCAAACTGTTGTGTCAATAAACGTTTCACAGAAGACCCCAGATGTGGGTAACGCCATCTTGAATCCGCCACGGCGTCAGATAGGACACTTCGCTGTTGCAATTCGGGAATGACATAATTGGTCAACATTGCTTCATAGAGACCATTCGTTACCGTACACGTGCTTAGACCTGCGACAGTAACCTGTTCAAAAATGTAAGGGGCTAGGATGAAGGTGCTTGTTATCCCGCACCACACAGTCACGTTTGCTTGGTGTAACGGAAGTGAGACTGCATCATGGGGTTTTAGTTTGCCCCGTGCACGTAGTTCTTCGAATTTAAGTTACCAGTCACGGATAAATGTGCCTCGTCCGTCCACAGAATGCGTAAATGCCATCTGTTATCATTGTCATACCGGATGAGGAATTCATTAGCAAAATCAAAGCGTAGTTGGTTATCACCAGCTTGCAACATCTGGACACGCTGGAACCGATACGGAAATATGTGGAGAACAGAGCGTAGAATCTTGAGGATCATAGAATTCGGCAAATCCAGCACTCGTGAAACACCGTGTGCACTTGATATACGACCTTCGCTCATCGTCTCATACACTTCTGCAACAACCTGAACAGGAACAGAAGGTCATCCAGGGCGAGATCGATCGCATGTGCAACCAGTTTTTTTAAATTTGCGTATCAAGTCTCGCACAGCTTGTACAGAACACTGGCTTCGTCGTAGCCGATGATTTGTACTGTAGATACCCAATGCCTCTGAGGCATTTTGCCCATTCAGTAGTAGAACTTTACCATTTCACCTCGTTGTTTCACTGTAAGCGTCATGTTGGTCAAGTCGAAGTGCAAGAAAGCAAGTGGCACTCAAATTACAATATCTTTCCGTTCTCCTACGGCGATGACGTCAGTCATGACGCTGTCTTACACTGAACCTGGAATTCTGTATACCTAAGTCTCTTCTCATTTTGAAGGAGATTTGCAGCCTGGGTTCTGAGCCAAACACACGGTGTGGAATATGACGTCATGAAACAGAAATTCGTGTTCTGGTGAACGAATGCCACAGTTGTTTTCACTTTTTTCTTAGTCTCTGCCTAACGCCTGCGTTTTTCGTGCTGCAGGTACCGTTTCTACGCCATTTATGGTTTTTTACTGTGAAGACCACATGCCAATGAAAAAAAGTGGGTGTTGTCATTTGAAAATCTCGAAGTCACTGTTACGCTAACTGTGGTCTGTGAGAGCAGCACTCTTGTTTTTTCACATTATTCTTGAGCCCGGCCGTCCATTAAGCTGCTCTATGTCTTAGGATGAGTCGGTCGGCCTGTGCTTTCGACATTATTATTGAGCGCATGCCTTAAAATGCCTGCATCCAAAATTTATTTCCGTTTCCTTGAACGGTTTGATCGCTAGGGACTCATATATCGGCAAAGTTTATTTATAATCACCCTGTATATATATATATATATATATATATATATATATATATATATATACACCCTGTATGTATATATATATATATATATACATACAGGGTGATTATAATTAAAGTTCCCAGTTTGAAAATGGTCTCAAATAAAAAGCACTGGTCAGAATGATTTGAAATTTTGCGTGAACACTCGTGGAGCAATGGAATTTTGTTTGGTGAAGAAAATAACAGTAGTTCAAAAAGTCACCGCTAGGAGAATAATTGGCGCTTTACTACACTAGAATACAATACAAAAGTAATAAACGTTGACTTACTCATTGGCTAATGACGTAATAAATGTTCAATATGCTGTCCTTCGGATTCTGAAACAAGCTGAAAGTGCAAAATAGCGTGTTCAACAACAGATTTGAGTGTTTCTGTAGAGATGTTGTGGATGTGATGCTAGCTTTAAGTTCCGCTAAATTGGTAATGTGACCATTAAACACCACATTCTTCAGATTCCCCCAAAGCCAAAATTCACATGGATTGAGGTCAGGGGAACCTGCTGGCCATCTTACAGGAAAATGGCAGTTGATGATTCTGTCATCTCCAAAATGACTGCGAAGTAGCCGCTTCACTGGTTTTGCGATATGTGGTGGAGCTCCATCCTGCATGAAAATAGTGTTATCGATACACTGACGCTCTTGCATTGTGGGTATAACGTAACTTTTCAAAAGACGTTCATATCAATGGCCATTGTCAAAACAGGTCACGGGGTCATGAGGACCAACTTCCTCAAAAAAGAAATGCCTGTTAATAAACGCTGTAAATCCGCACCACACAGTGACTTTGGGAGAATGAAGAGGCACCTGGCGTAGTTCCTGTGGATTTTCGGTTGCCCAAATTCTGCAATTTTGCGTATTAACAGTTCCGTTGATCTGGAAGTGTGCTTCGTCAGTCCACAAAACGTTCCAGGTGCTATTCATCGTCCACTTGTATCCGAGCCAGAAATTGAAGTGCGAACATTTCACATGCAACATTGTCCGCAAGTAGCAACTGTTGAACATGGGTCAGTTTGTAAGGATAACATTTCAAAATGTGTTTTAAAATTTTTTGCACTATACTGGAGGGTACGTCTAATGATTGGGCAATTCCACATGCACTCGTAGATGCATTAGCGTTACGCTCTTCTTTTAACGCTGTAGCTATGTCTTCCACTATCTCTCCATCGACTGCTTTCCGTCCCCTGCCAGGTTTGATGTCCAAAATGCCAGTCTCTTCAAATTTTAAAATTATTTTGTGCAAGCTTTTGCCACACAGAGGACCTGATTTGAACTTATTCAACGTTCTGAACTTTCTAAGAGCTACTGAACAAGAGCTGTTATTTTCATAAAACAACTTGACAAGAAGAGCACGATCTTTTAATGATAGAGTCATTGCGACAGAACAATAGAGATTTTTCATTAAGTTATGAGAAATATGTTCCACTCTTCCTTTTTTATAGCAAACGTTTATTGCAACGTCACTGTCTTAAGTAAATTTGCAGCAGCATTTGAAGAACAATTATGTAAAACAAGTTAAATCCATTTTTTGTGAAAAAAGATACGGCTTACGTTTGCTTAGAATTTAACATTGTTTCAATGGATGAAATTTGTTTTTTCATTACTTGCATACATATGATGATGAAAGATCGACTTTTAATTCAGTATTCGAAGGACAGCATATTAAACATTTATTACCTCATTAGCCAATGAGTAAGTCAACGTTTATTGCTTTTGTATTGCATTCTAGTATAGTAAAGCGCCAATTATTCTCCTAGCGGCGACTTTTTGAATTACTGTTTTTTTTTCTTCACCAAACAAAATTCCATTGCTTCACGAGTGTTCACGCAAAATTTCAAATCATTCTGACCAGTGCTTTTTATTTGAGACCATTTTCAAACCGGGAACTTTAATTATAATCACCCTGTATATATATATATATATATATATATATATATGCTTAAGAAGGCAAGATATATAGTTGCATTTTTATATCTGCTTTCCTTCAGCAAATCTCTAATTCTATGTGCAGCAAATCCACTCGTAAAGACTTGTGATGCTCCGGTTTGCAGTGCACTACGATATTTCCCTCACCTATCAAGAAAGTTCAAACTGAGAACAGTGAACCTTAAGGCAATTACAAATCCAATTCAGCCTTTTATACAAAGGAGAAAACTAATTGCAATTGAAAACGTTTCGACAAAAAACATTAAACGACATTATATTCAATCTATAGGATTGTAGAAGCCGGATATAGGGAGATAGTTATTCAAACTTCGAAATCTTTTTCCACGAATTCCATTTCAAAATGTCGAATAATATCAAAACCATTATACATTCAGCTCTATCTTCAATTATGGTGTATATCCTTTAAGGAAAAGGAAATTATGTATTCACTTCATTTTGATACGTTATTAAAGTCCGAAAAATTGGACTGGCGTGCATATAGATGTATTAATGTAGCACTCGAAGAAGGAATCTATAGAAAACACACGATTATGGCTTTGATTGAAAAGACAAAAAAAAAAAATATTATTAATCGTTGTAGAAAAATCATTTCAATTCGAATATTTTTAATGATGCGGTTTATTTTGAGACCGAGAATTTCATAACAATAGACATTCTCGTATTCTTAATATTGTGTGTGTTTAATATTTCTTTAAATGGCGAAGATCTCTTTTGTTGTTATCAGTAATAATGGAGAATTTTTGCCTTATTAAGTCGTGCAGAGCAAAATAGTCGACTTAAAAAATAAATATTTTTAAATTACGATACTTTTGTTTATTTATCAATAGTTTGAAGTCCATAGAGGTCAAGCTCGAGTTTTCATCTTCGGTATGAAACCGGATCAAAATTATAGAGATGAAGAATTTTTATTCTGATGCCATTTAAGGTTCCATAGAGCATGAAATTATAGATATTTGTATGGTTTTGTATATGTAGCCAAACCATTCAACATATACGGATATCAGCATTAATATATTATCAAAGTATATTTTCCATAGTAATACCCATCATTTCAGTCTTGTGGCGTTGGTAAATGCCTGTAGGGTCTTTGTCACAGGGTAATAAACTTAGTAGATAGACTAGTCGTAGATAAACTTAGTGATTAAAAACCTCGCTAACAGACTATAGATCTTAGTATATGTCTGTTTATTGTTGTCTGTGGCAGTAAAAATGTAATAGAGTCGTTGTTACAGGATAATAAACTTAGCAGATAGACTAGTTGTAGATAAACTTAGTGATTGAAAAACTATCGTTAAAAGACTATAGAGCTTTGTTTATGTCTGTTTATTGTGTTGTGGCAGTGAAAGTGTGATAGAGTTGTTGTCACAGTGTAATAAACTTAGCAGATAGACTAGGCATAGATAAGCTTAGTAATTAAAAAAACTCGTTAACAAATTATAGATCTTAGTATATGTCTGTTTATTGTTGTAGTGGCAGTGAAAGTGTGATAGAGTCGTTGTCACAGGGTAATAAACTTAGCAGATAGATTAGTCGTAGATAAACTTAGTGATTAAAAACCTCGTTAACAGACTATAGATCTTAGTATATGTCTGTTTATTGTTGTGGTGGCAGAAAAAATGTAATAGAGTCGTTGTCACAGGGTAATAAACTTAGCAGATAGACTAGTTGTAGATAAACTTAGTGATTGAAAAACTATCGTTAAAAGACTATAGAGCTTTGTATATGTCTGTTTATTGTGTTGTGGCAGTGAAAGTGTGATAGAGTTGTTGTCACAGTGTAATAAACTTAGCAGATAGACTAGGCATAGATAAGCTTAGTAATTAAAAAAACTCGTTAACAAATTATAGATCTTAGTATATGTCTGTTTATTGTTGTAGTGGCAGTGAAAGTGTGATAGAGTCGTTGTCACAGGGTAATAAACTTAGCAGATAGATTAGTCGTAGATAAACTTAGTGATTAAAAAACTCGTTAACAGACTATAGATCTTAGTATATGTCTGTTTATTGTTGTGGTGGCAGTGAAAGTGTGATAGAGTCGTTGTCACAGTGTAATAAACTTAGCAGATAGACTAGTAGTAGAAAAACTTAGTACATAAAAAATCTTTTTAACAGACTATGGATCTTAGTATATGTATGTTTATTTTTGTGGTGGCAGTGAAAGTGTGGTCGAGTCGTTGTTACAGGGTAATAAACTTAAGAAATCTGCATTGAATAATTTCGAGATTGAACCATCAAATAGCCATGAAGGTAAATGAAGATTTAATATGACAGTCATAATAACTTTTTGCACATTTTATAATTAAAACTGATCTATATTGCTAAATTGATTCATCAATCTCAAATATCAATAAATAATACATTTTCTTAATTTTACAAGTTAGTAGATGAAGGTTGTTGTTGAGACCCAGACCGTCCGACCTATCAGAAAGGTGTAAGGAAACTGTTTGGACGGCCGGGAAGTGCCACCCAATTTAGACCGAAACCCAGTGGGGGAGGCATCCACAGGGACCGTACCCTCCTTCCCCTACCACCACCCTCTCGGAAGGACTTGGGCACCCACATGTTTAACGTGATCGTACTCCGCATGAACACGGCGGCAGTTGTGGCAGCGTGCAAATCCAGGGCGCAAACCACCGGGCTACCGCACCCGAAATGTGCCAACACCACGCGGTGTTCCCAGGTGGTCACCCACCCAAGTACTAACCGCGCCCGATGCTGCTTGACTTCAGTGATCTAACGAGAATCGGTGTTTTCAGCACGGTAGGGCCGTTGGTTTTTAGTAGATGAAGGTGTTATTGTAACGACGTATCCTCTTAAATCGCTGATGTGCACTCAGGATACAAAAATGAGTCCAAATTTCTGGATAACTAACGCTTTTATTGAAAAGCACCAATAATCGTAAACAAGAGCAAAGTACAGCGAACAGTTAGATTGCTATCTTACAAGATTACTAAACAACTGTCAGATACAATATAACAACAATTAAATGCTCTATTAATTCGCAAAACAACCAATATCGTTCTCAAATCACTAACGTATTTCACAATTCAGACTCTTATCACATCAACTCTGTCCGAATGCGCGATTGTTTCCTTATATACTCTTCATAGAAAGCTCCAGAAGCGAGGCGGGGGTGTCATCGAAACTAGTGGATATTCCTCGAAAATTCCAGTGAATTTGGAAACTCGCCAATTTTAACACAATAGCGATGGCTGCATATAAAGGTTGTTTTACCTTGGAATTCTATATAAATAAAATCGAAAATATTTCTGTTTTTGTGTGTTTGTTTCATCATTACGGGAAAGCGGTTACACCGAATTTCATGAAATTTTGTAGGTACCCCTAAAATAGTCCCATATAAAATTTAGTCCATGTTTCGAGTTTCTAGGTCTAGGGGTTGTCGCCATATTAATGAAAAATGAACCTGCTAAATGAACCTGCTATGTAAACGATATTTTTGTTGCAAGTTTATTTGAAAAAAAAAATGATATCATGTTGCTGAGCAAAAAAATTAAACCCAATCAGTTTATACAGCAGAAAGAAATTGATATCTTATTGCTAAGAAACGGAATTAAACCCAATGAATTTATACAGCAGACGATTTTTATTAATTTCGATTTGAATCTACATAACAACAAATTTTATCGGAATTGCATTTTTAATTGAATTATATCAATTACGGGCTTCAAATTTAAAATTTACGGGAATTTATTCATAGTTCCAATTTCTTAAGTGATCTGTTTTATTTTAGCATTGATAACTCATATATTAAATTTAGCTAATTGTTGAAACAGAATAGAAATGGCTACGGGTATATTTTATAATATCATATCAGCGCTTTCATTTCGGCATATGTTGATCCAATTTCATAGCGGTTTCATATTAACATATATTGATCCAAATTAATATATTTTATAAATTTATTTACAAACGGAACCAGGATCTTTTCTCTTCAAATCTGTCTGTGAAGATAATTTAGTATATCGAGAACAAATATTCTTATACTTTTTTTTTGAAGAATTGAATTAAATTAAATATTTTGACAGAATGTTTTAAATAGAAATGTCATTTAGAATACTATAGGAATTTGCACATAATTCTGAAGTTTACGTTTCTTTATATTATATATTCCAAAGAACTGGTTTGCTGCTGGTAGACAATATGCCACAAAAGCATTTGATGTGGAAACATTTTTTTAAAAATCAGTATTTGTAACAAAGAGTCCGTAATAATAACAGGTATGAGCAACGCGATAGTAGAACTGGTATGCTACTAGTAAACAAGTAAACAATATGCCGCAAAATCATTTTATGTGTTGGAAACATTATGTTACAAATACTGATCTTTCAAAAGAATCCGTAATAATTACAGGTAACAGCAATGAAATAGTAGAACTGGTATGCTACTAGTAGACAATATGCCGCAAAAGCATTTTATGTGTTGGAAACATATGTTACAAATACTAATCTTTCAAAAGAATCCGTAATAATTACAGGTATCAGCAATGAAATAGTAGAACTGGTATGCTACTAGTAGACAATATGCCGCAAAAGCATTTTATATGTTGGAAACATTATGTTACAAATACTGATCTTTCAATAAGAGTCCGTAATAACAACAGGTATCAGCAATGAAATAGTAGAACTGGTATGCTGCTAGTAGGCAATATGTCGCAAAAGCATTTTATGTGTTGGAAACATTATGTTACAAATACAGATCTTTCAAAAGAATCCGTAATAATTACAGGTATCAGCAATGAAATAGTAGAACTGGTATGCTACAAGTAGACAATTTGCCGCAAAAGCATTTTATGTGTTGGAAACATTATGTTACAATTACTGATCTTTCAAAAAGAGTCCGTAATAATAACAGGTATCAGCAGTGAAATAGTAGAACTGGTATGCTGCTAGTAGACAATATGTCGCAAAAGCATTTTATGTGTTGGAAACATAATGTTACAAATACTGGTCTTTCAAAAAGAGTCCGTAATAATAACAGGTATCAGCAATGTAACGTGCCTTGTTTTGAAGATCAGCGTTTCTCACATAACACAGTGGACGACAGCGTTATATTCAGGATGCTGACTTTATGAAACGAGGCCATAATAACAATGGGTATCAATATAATATGTACTAAACTGAGTGAGTAAGCGAGCGAGCGAAGAGGTGCGTATCAAAATTACCCAGCACTTCTTCTATAGCTAAAGACTTGGTTTTAGTACCATTAAATTCATTTCAGCTTTGAGACCCAATGGAATATTTTCAAATTTTCGAATGAGGGGCGACGGTGTAAAGGAATTAAGAAAAACGTCATCCTGGTTTTGATCTCATTCAATGCATCTCAGCATCCAAGTCAACGAAAACATTAATGTTTCGAAAATTCGAATCAGAGGAGGCGATGCAAAGGAATCATTAAAGAATTCAAAGCTACTTTTGAGAATAATTATCTTTCCCCGTTAGTGGTCACTAGTGATCGCAAAAGTCGCAAGTGGTTCAAAGTTTAGCGTGAGCAGCTCAAGTGGATCCACTGCAGAGTAGAAAATACAACTTGAAAATTACATCAAAATCGGAGCAAAAGTATCTAAATTAGATAAAAACGATTTTAAAAGAGGGCGACCCCCCCTCTACACTGCCACACTTTTACCACATTCTCCACTCTTGACTAAGGGTAACGAATGAAAATATTTTACGGACGAGTAGTACCTGAATTTGAAATTAAAGTTATTGAATCTTTAATTTAATTGTGAAAAGTTAACAAATAAGGTGATGACGAAAACAATTGCAGTTTTTTGGAGCTAAGGAATGAGGATTAACGATGATACATTTTGAAGACTGTACCGCGAGCAGTATTATTCGAAAAGACATTTCAGAGTGAGCAATACTCGAAAATTGAAATGAAATTTATTGAATCCTTAGTCTCATTGTAAAAAATTAACAAATGAAGTGATAACGAAAACAAGTGAAGCTTTCTAGAGTTAACGATGACAAATTTTGAATGTAGTACCTCGAAAAGTATTTTTGGAAAAGACGTTTTAGAATGAGCTATAATACTGAGATGAAGTAATTATAAGAAAGAATTAAAATCTTGATAGCTTTCAAAGTCTTTATCATAGTAACGTGATTTTTCAGGGAATGTTTATAATAATACTACAATCTTATATTAAAAAACAAAATTTCTATCTGTAAGATCCGCAAATTTAGATTTTTGTATTTTAATCGCCACTTTACCAGACGACAGCTGCCAGCCACTCCAAACTCCGTTCTTTGTGGAGTGTACATCAATGCGGAAATAGGTCTTTGTTCTGAATCCATTTCTGCGGGAAGATTTTTTTGCGATTTTTAAAAATTTATATAAAAGCTATCGACTTGTACAAAATTTCGGCTTCTAGAGGATTTCTGTAATTTCCGTTCAAACCAGAAACCGAGAATCTAACATTCCTTTTAGCTGAGGAAATAACCTTTTCACCGATCTTTGTTTTTACCCTAAAAAAGGGGTTTATTTACAAATATTTAAAAATCTATTAAATTTTTCGAATTTTCAGGCCCATCTCCAAATTGATAGCTACTTTAAAAGAAACTGCGAGCTTCTGGGTCAAGTAGGAACTTAGGAATAGAGGATACATACATACATAATACATACATATATACAAACGTACGCAACTGGTTTTTACCAGCACTTCCACTCAAACCAGCATCTCCGTTTTAGTCACCGAGTTCGATCCCTCAAATCTGTTCATTTTGCAGATCAACGAAAAACTCAAAATTTCGAAAATTCTAATTAGGGGTAACGATAGGAAGGGATTTTCAGAGGGCTTACCCCTATTTGTCTGTCCCTAGAAAAAGAAAAAAGAAAAGAAACAAAAAGAAACACAATTTGATATCTTTTCGCTGCCTACAATTACAACTATTTATCAACAACTTTGATTAAGTGTGTAAGAGCCCCATTTAGTGACTACTAGCCACTAAGAAAAGGGCGAAGCGCGGGCGAAATTGCTAGTTAGTAATATGAAATTAAAGGGTTCAGTTCCGAAGATAAGTGTTTGTAACACAACACCATCATCCATTTACCTTTTCAATTGCATTTCAAGAGAAAAAGAAAGTATAGTGTTCCAGGCTATATCCTGTATACATATTTTTTCATATTACGAACAAGGGACAATACAAACTCCTAAGTCTCTTCGAAAAGAATCATTTCTTTTATTGGAGCATATCTCTAGGTATAAACAAAACTGTTCAAACCACACATATTGTTTCCTTTGCAAACTGGTGAGAGACCATAAGTCTTCCTTTACGCAAAGGGGTTGACGGGCCAGAAAGTGGTGTGGGTAGCGGGACGAGTCACTTTGCGGAAATGAGAATGAATTGCGAGAGAGTGGAAACGAACGCTAAGTGAATGAGAGGAAAACTCTGTCGAGGCTGTAATGGACAGCGCGGTAGCTTTCATATTTCATATATTGTGACGTCACTGGCGAGTGCTAAGGCCTTCTATTTTTATGGCTCCTATTGAACAGGGGATTGCTTGATTTATAGACAGGGAATAGAGCTCTTTTCTTAAACATTATAATATACATAAAAGATAACTAGACAATCCAAATATTTAAAGTAGTTAAGATGTATGTAATATACTATTTACCCCCCCCTCTCTCTCTCTCTCTCTCTCTCTCTCTATATATATATATATATATATATATATATATATATATATATATATAATTTTAATAAATTTCATTACTTCATTGAGCAACAACTGAAATGGACAGAAACCTAACAATATTTCAATATTGATTTTATAAATGTTGTGACTAGCCTATAGTGTAGAACAATGCTAAAATAATTGTGCAAAAGTGCAAGCGTATCAATAAACATAAATTAACGTCTTATTAACATAAATGAACATCTTATTTCTAAAGTGTAACATAAGAATGAAATATTTTTTTAAAACAAAACGAAAAAGAAAACGCACGTAAAGGAAAAATGATTTATGTTATGCAAAAAGGGTATTATAAAGAAAATAAGTGTGTAAAAACATTAGAAAAATTAATATAAAAAGATAAGTAAATATTAGAAAAGGTTAAATTAGTAAGGAGAACCTGCTTTGGCTTAAGGACACTATGGAAAACATGTTAGCTGAACCAAATTAAAAAGAAGGGAATTATGGATAAAGACTTCATCAGGAGGTTCACTTAATCCATAATTGCTGCTGTAATTCTGTGTTTAATGGTGTATACATCCAAGGTCCGTAGAATATCTTATATATTTGATAGTGTATACCAAGGTTAATATCCTATTAATCTTGGTGTACACCATCAAAAATAAAATTGTTTAACACTGGACTTAACAAATCAGAATGATTCTCATTTTTAATGAAGCTCATTTACAGTTTACCGTTTCGGGTCCCCAAATATGCAGATGAGACCTTAATAGAAAATTCATGCAATGAATGCATCAAACTTTCTTCAATTTAAGTCATTACGGTCATAAGCGTTTCAATTGATATCGTCATATCACCCAAGCATCTCCGGGCTCTATAAATCCTTATAATATAAAACAAATCATTTACAAGTAAAAACAAAGCATCGTTCTTGAAAAAAAAAAAAAAAAAAAAAAAAAAAAAAAAAAAAAAAAAAGGGACCACCCTTCCCTTAACCCTTTACTTCCCAAACATAACCCTTCCTTTCGAACGTCTTTGACCCGGCTGTGGAAGAGGGGATGTTCGCGCATGGCTGAGAACGATAATATCATCACCTTGCTACCGCTCGAATCGTTTGTTTGCCACGCATGAAGGGGCGAGAGTAGGTAAAAAAGCACCAGGCTGCCGTTTAAAAAGTAAACGGATCGAATGAAAAAGAAGATTTTTCAATTTCGGCCAGCACTTTGATAAATCACTTCCTAAAGCTGCAGTATTTAGACTAAAAGCGGCATCAGAAACGGAAATGGTAAATTGAGAGAATGGTTAAAGTGGTGAAATAATAGAAAGTGAATGGGAAAATTAAGATTGTTATTTTTGAGTTCGTAATGTAAAGGTGAATGGCACTGCGTTGTAGAGAGGTGCAGGTTGAAATGTGTTAACCCTTTCTAAGCTGAAATATATTTATTTTGAAGGGAAAAGTAATTTCGGATGTTGTAACGTCAATATACGGTTCAACAATCACACGTAAAGCAGGATTACGCATAAGGCTATTGCGGGTCTAGACTGAGGGATCCCGTAAGACTAGTAATGCAAATGTACAGGAGGGGGGGGGACGAATAATATCAGTTATTAAATCTAAAAAAGCATATCAAAATTCATATAATAAAAAAATAGAAAAAAAAAACATGAAATTTGTAAAACTGCGTAAAAATTCTTATATGAACATAATAGACATATATAAACAAAATGGATGAGGGGTAAAGTGTCTGTAAACTCTCCCTAACCCCCCCCCTCCCCTCACATACATTTAACGTAAAATTTAACGTCTTAAACGTAACTACAGGGTGAAACCTAACTGGGTCAATTTTCGCCGCTAAACATTTTCTATTGTTAAACAAACAAAAAAATATATTAAAAAAATGTTACGTCTAAATATTTTAAGAAAGTTAGTTTCTCAGGGTGACAGTTAGTTTGACAGGCTTAAATCACTAAGCGAACAAATAAATTATCGTTTGCACTTAATCACTATTGTAAAGCTTAAATACCATAGCATGTAAACCAAAGCAAAAAAAAAATCACTAATAATAAAACTGCTAACGAAAATGCGTTGAATTTGACACATTGTATAAATGCATTTACACGATAATAACGAAATCAAAATTCTGTGCTTTGGTTGATTTCCAACTGTTTTTACACGACCACTTTATTTTCCTTTAGACGTCCATACATGGCGCTACGTTCCTTTAACTAATTTTTAAAACTTTACAATATAATTGAAAAGCGTTTATGACTTTGTTCATTCTGTCTGTCTGTCCGTTAGCACGATAACTGCCGTAAACTGACTTTATCAAAATGAAATTTTAGTATGTTGTTCAGACAGCTTGTGGGACCTATGGGAATGTAAATGAATAATATCACCCACTTAGTTTTGGATTGAACCCGGGTTGAAAAAATGAAATACATTGAACCCTATGGGACCTAAATTTTCAAACACTTTTTAAACGAATTTAAAATTCACAGATTCCTTTTATGAAATATTCATATTATCCCATAAAATACATAAAGAAATTTTTAGCAAATATATTCAGTAGTTTTTTAAATAAAAATTAAAATAATAATTGCACCCTTTATATGGAGAGATCACGTGACCATTATATGAAGATATCACGTGACCCACTTCAAAATAAAATATGGCATCCATCTTGTATCAAAATCGTGATTTTTAAAGTTCTTTTTAATTCATATTGAGTGTTGTATCCGTCCTAAAACCACTTTATTTTTGCTTAAATTCTGTGCATCTACATACTGAAACTACGCAATTACAATACATTTGAGTTTAAATGATCATCCAACTTTGATTATTTCTGCAACGAAGCCTAATTTTAACTTATGGAGAATGTAAATACCAAAAGATGTAGAATGAGTTGTATAAGAATTACTGCATTTCTTTAACGCAAAATTATTTAGCTCATGGAGTCTGCAATATATCTGATATGAATGAAATACACAGAGAAGCAGGCGATTTTTTCGATGAAGTTTTAAGCATAGAGATTAATTACTTGTACCTTCATGGTCTTAAGTTTTTAAATAAAGTGAATTACTATAGTATTATGATGAATGAAATGAATGGAAAAAAGTTTATGAATGAAATGCTGCTTTTATAGAGAGAGCCTGGCGTGTTATATTTCGATGACGTCATTTGAATAAACTTCATTTGTTTTCGATGAAGTTTTCAAATATAATAAATTATTGCAGTATTATGATAATTTTAAAAATATTTCAGAGGAATGTATCGCATTTTAGAGATGTTTAAACCAGGCAATTTATATTTCAATGCCGTCATTTGAATGAAGTTCATTTTTTTAGATGAAGTTTTAAGTTTTCAAATATAATAAATTAATGCAGTATTGTGATAATTTTAAAAATATTACTGAGGAATGTACCGCATTTTAGAGATGTTTATATAAAATTGCATTGAAGTTGGAAAGTGTTTCATAATCAATGCTTTATGCATGATTGATCTTCCTTGTTATCTTTGTATTGAATCCTCATTGGTATTGTTCTGCCAACAGCCTGATCTATTTACACAACGGGCAATTCTTGTTCAATTATCGTTTAAAATAATGGAATATTTAGTTATTTTATATGGCAACAATTGCATGCATTATTACTGTTAAAAAAACCCATTAAAATGTTGGCATTCAGAAGCAAAATTTTGAAAATTTTACACAAAAAAAAAAAAAATAAATAAAAATAAATCTATATAGAAAGCAACCTCGAGGTAGAATTAAAAAGAAAAAGAAATTCAGCGGCATTTAATCGGACATGGAATTTGTATTTTTATTCGTCGTGATTAGCTGCGATTATAGAAGAACAGTAATATAGTTTCAAATAAATACTAATAATACAACACTGCAAAATATCAGTGAACTTTCAATGTTCTTTAGAGTATCCCCACTATTATATTACCACGTAAAACAAAAATATGGTTGAACAACCTTTTCTCATCTATAAGCACCGAATTAGCCGGTGAGAATCGTCCATCTTCCTCGCCTAGGTGAGCACGTTGGGGATGACACGGTAAGTTTTCGCAGTCCTTCCCGACTTGCCCCGACACTACCAGATTCTGCTGCCGTGGGAAGATGACATGGGCCACGCTTCAGGACATCTCCTAGCCTAACGAGGAATTCGGAAACCTCTCAATTAGAGGATCGTACGCACGCCAGACTAGGGAATTAAGGGATATGCATTTTTTTAGACGCCTAAACATAGTTTTAGTTCAGGGAAGGTTGAAGCAATAATAAAAAAAAACGATGACATACATTACATAATCTTAATGTACCTCATTGACCGTTGATGGTTTAATGGGATAACTAAAACACTTGAATAAACCGTAAGAGTTGCGTAGGTAAGAAGAATTTCGGGGTCATAACCCTCCCACCCTCTTGGTGGAACGTTACATTATTTATTCATAATGTACATGTTGGTAAAATACTATACTATAAACTATCCCACCACTCGGTTATCGAGTAGTGTACAGTTCAGATTTAGTCTTTAGTTTCCAAAATTCTGATTACATCTATGATAATCACCGAACTCTCAATCGAACTTTCCCATCCTAGATTCAGCTAAGCGAGGTCTAGTTAAGCTGTCATCAGTTTTAGGAGCCTTATGACAAGGGGAAAATATCTGATGTGGGCAGCACATGACTTTCCCTGCGGACTCAAATTCATGTTTTCCTTTATTTCTTTAATAATTCATTAAATTGGGTTTAATTGCACAAAATAAAACTAAATTTGCATTTCTAATTCAATTGCTATTTTTATTTGGTAATTGAATATTTTTCCAAAGGCGGCATAACAAAAATGCGAAAAATCTCAAATATCTCGAGAACGGTTAGTCCTAGAGTAATAGAGTTCTTCTTATTCATTTCCGCGTCAAAAATTACGTATAAAACAAGCATTTAAGTGATACATTTGAACATACGTAGTCTTTTCTTTATAGATTTTGGCGATTTTTGCGGGCCATTTCGTAAAAAAAAGGGCAGATTGTTCTTTTCCAAATCGTACCAAAATCTAATCAGCACCAGAGTAACCCACAAGTAACTTATCTGCCAAATTTTGTGAAATTTGATCAATTAGTATTTCAGCTGGAGTGGATATACGAGAATTTTTGCGGGACATTTCGTAAGAAAAGACGGATTCTTTTCTTCCGAATCGTACCAAAAACTAATCAGCACCTAGGTCATACCCAAGTGATTTAATTACCAAATTTTATGAAATTCGATCTATTAGTTTATGAGTTATAGTAGATACATGTATTGTACAGACAGACAGACAGACAGACACACACACACATGTCACGCTAAAAATGGTTTTTTCGAATTCTAGAGATTCCAAAACATGTAGATCCGTCGAAAACTCGAGTTGCGATTTTCGACATGATTCCAATACTTTCCCTATACATTACCATGTATTGCAGGGAAAGTAAAAACATAAGTGGTTTCCTAACTACTTTCTAATAAGTGGTTTTCTAAGTCTAACTTGGCATTTTGTTAACTAGTAAGTATAAGGGGCGCCACAAGTTTACGTAATTTGTAAGATTTCAAATATTATATAATTTCAGCTATCGTTAAATAATTAAAGTAAATAATTAAAACAAGAATACAAACTCGGAAATATATTGCAGTATTAAAAATATTATATTTAATTTCCTAGCTTTCGGATGAAGTTGCCATGAACTAGATTTATGACTAGATGACTAGTAGTGAGTTTTTATGTCTAAACGTTCCGAAATATGGCTATGTTGGGAACACTAGATCTAACGCAAGAGACTACAACATCTCAGTGGAAAAGTTAAAATAGAATAATTTTATACCGATTTTAGAGAAAATCGAAAACGGTACAAGCTATTGCTTACATCATCTTTAACAGGAAAAACACAACATTTAATATTATATATATATATATATATATATATATATATATATATATAATATATATATATAATATATATATATATATATATATATATATATATATATATATATATAATATATATATATAATATATATATATATATATATATATATATATATATATATATATATATATATAATATATATATATAATATATATATATATATATATATATATATATATATATATATATATTAGAAAGATATAATAACCAAATCAAGTAATAACAAAATATTAAAATCAACAAAACAGATAAACCACGGCCACAGTGCAGAAAAAAGGAATATACAGCACTGGCTTAATTTTGAAGATTAATTAGACTGGACTCATTTTCCTCTGTGCATCTAGCTCTAATTAACCCATACACATGCTTGTTTCAGAATTAGCAGTAGTAAGTTACTATAAATACCAATGCAACAGACTACAAGCATTAAAAGAGGAAGAATTGAAAAAAAAAAAAAATAGGAAATCAAGTATTACCATTATCCTTGAGGTAGGATCCCTTATTACACATAAGTGCGAGCAGTCATAACTGAATGAAGGAGGTCGAGAAGCTCTAGAAAAAGTATAACGAAATAGATCAACAAAGGGGGGAGGTAGAGCAGTCGGTTGCAGTAATATTCCCTAAAACTCGTCCAGTGAGTGACAGAACAATAAATCATTTAAGTCAAACAGGATGAACAGAAATCATAGATGAAAATTTTACTAAACACATGATGCACAGAAGTAATGAATAAATGAGTATGCCGCAAAACACCATTATAAAAGGAACTCAAATCGTAGTATCTAATTGGCTAATATTACATATTTTCAGCGAAAATAATTTTCAAAATATTAAATATTTATGTATCTTATTTTCAAATTTATTGTTTTTCAATTTTTTTTTTATTTTGGTTTATTTTTTATTTTACATTATTATACATTTTTATTAATCATATAATTAAGAAATTATAATATATTTTTGTTTTAATAAATAATTTAATTAGCCGCTATAATTGGGAATATAGTCTTGGAGGTTACCGAAAGGTAGTTGATACACTGAGTTGATAATTTTAATTACGAAAATGGGAGGATACGCATTATTGGTGCAGTATTTAATAATTCTATAAAATGTATTAATTTATGATTGTCATCACAAATTTTATTGATTCTAAGAACCTGGTTTGATATGATATTTCTAATCACTGATGATATGCAAACAAGAGTCAAAGTGTTGAATTTTAGAGGTATTGAAGTTAAAATCTAGTCATTTATCATATAAGTTTATAGCCAGATTACAATTTTGTAAATTTAAATCCAAATCTAAAAAGTTTGCAGTATTAGAGCCATTAGGATTTTCTTCGAGACTACATACTTTTTCTTTCTTTTTATGTTCTAGATATTTCCTGACAAATAGAACCAGACACAGCGTGCTCAATCTTACTAAAGAGATCACGAAATACTGCACAAAAATACCGGTAGAACCTATCAAAATAGTGAACAACAACACCTACATGGATTCTTTAGTTATTGAATTCTCTAGGGCAGTGATTTTCAACCTTTTTGTATTTGCTCCTCCCCCCCCCCTTTTTCAATATCGATTTCAGTCTCACCCCCTTCTAAAAATCCCACTAAAACAACCATAAAAGGCAATATAATAGGGGCTTTTCCGAAAAGCATATTATTTCTCTCCTCCCTTCAGATATCTTGCGCCCCACAGGTTGAGAATCGCTGCTCTAGTTTTATTATTTAGTAAAATATAATTTATAACAGTATTTATGAGCAATACAAATATTTGAATGCTTTTAGTTCAGAACTTTCAATTAATACATGCACTTGAACTATTAATTAGTAATTAATCTTACAAGATGTTGCAAACAGAAATTTTAGAACAACCCAAATAAATGCTAGAGGACCAAAATTTTTACGTATTTAGTTTCATCTTATATATCTCTGCTGCTTCTCCTTTTCCAAAACTTACAAGAAGCGTTGAATCCGCGTCCCCAACCTCAACGGGTCAGTTAAGAAGTTTCAATTTTTCATTTACTAGTTCGCATATAAAATTTCTTCATTCCCAATTGTAAATCGGAAAAGCCTATTTTATCTCAATCCCCCCCCACCACACACACACACACCAGAAATAAAGTTTATGTTACGCCATCAGCTGAGTTTGAGATATTTATATCCACACCGTGATCCAGCAGTTCTTTGGGCAAACTGTCGCACTCCTCCTTCAGAACAAAGATGAAGCACTGTTCGTTTTGTAGAGGGAATGAATATTTTGAGCAAATGCGTCTCCATATTGCATCTCAAAGGTGTTCTATATTGTTAAGATCTGGGTCATGTACTGGCTACTCGATATTATTAATATGTTCGTTCTCCAAATGCATTTATACTGCTCGTCTACATTTTGGTATTACATTTTCAACCATAGGAAAGAGAGGAGTTATTCTCCTAAAGGACAACGAAACAATCGAATAAGACATTAAAGAACATTATTGGAATATCGTTTACCAGTTATAATCCCTTTCTCCCGCACTTGTAAGTAACGCAATGCATCCATTAAGCATAATGGCACTTTACATCATGATTCCAGCACTGTCTTACCTGTCTGTTTGATCTGTCTCTTTCAAGAACTATGGTAAGCAGTATCGTAACTATGGTAAGCAGTATCGCTTGGATGCTTTATCAACTGACATTATGAATCTTAAAATAAACAAAACAAAAGCAAAAAAAACAACCTCTCACCTGTAATGATTACATTAGCCCATTGGTGTCTTATCCAATATTTATAGATGCGACACTACTGAAAACGTGCTCTACGACGACCTTTGGATAAAAATGCGTAAACTACAGGAATTCGAGTGTATAACGTAAATTGTTGCAAACGTCTTGTAACAGTTTGGTGAGATATCTGAGTACCTGTACTTGACTGGAGCCGACTTGCAAGTTGACCTGTCGTGGTGCTTTGAGTACGTTTTGTTGTTATAACCGTATAACGCACCTCTGCCTTTATGCTCCGTAATAAAACTGTCTCCTAGTAAAAGTTTGGAATATATTCTATTGGTTTGGCGATCAGCATTTCATTAGTTCAGCATTTTGCTTCTAATTATAACAATCTTCAATAAGTTTAAATCCATATAGATGGGGACATCCACTGAATATTTGAATGTTGAATGCACATGCAATATTTTCAATAAATCGTCGGTGTTCACGTTACATTGGTAAAAACAGACCGAGCATAGTTCTACCACCACCGTGTCCAAACTTTAGGACAGCCTTTATCAAAAGAGTCGCAAAGCGTGGTCTCAAGGCTTTAAAATATAGAGGGCTTTAATGATAGTTATGAAAATTTTTATATATATAATAATGTGAACATTGAAGAGAGAAAAATGTTAGGCCATAGGCTTCAAAAGTTGCTAATACGACTCTTTCAAATATAATTCTACTTTAACACCATAACAAACATAATTATACCGTCGAATTATATTTGTTATGCTTTATTCAACTGTTTTCAGCCGAGTTCCGCATCTCTTTTGCTTAAGGAATTCTTACTCAGTTTAACTTGAAACAAGTCATTTTGAACTTCCGAAGAGTATCCTTGTATACATATTGAACAATGTACTAAAAATTAACTTGAGAATATTAATTATTTTTGCAAAGTTTTTCTCAAGATAATTTACATGTGAATATGTCCTTTCACAAAAACTTAGGGTCGAACAGGACTTCCTGCATGTAAAAAATTTTTTAAATCTAGTATACCCTCCAAAAACAAGAATATCATAAAAAGTACATGATTCAAATTTACAAAATATGGTGAACTTATGGAAGAAAAGTGCTAAAAAGTGAAAAGATAGAAAACTTCTATATTTTCATGCAGGAATTCCAGGTCCGTATAAGAAAAGCTGTGCCGATCCGGTGGTTGAGCGGTCAGGGGCATGCGTTTCCGTCTGATCGCTGGATTGCCGGGTTGGTGGTTCGAATTCCGCCAGCAGACATGGATGTTGTCATATCGAAGCCAAGTCAGACTTCCGCCCTTCGGGGTGCTTCTATAAAAGTGAAGCTGCAATTCTTCTCCCCTTAGCTATGGGATACCTGGGGGTCTTGTGGACGTGGTGCCCCTTCACCACGGGGGAATTAGTAGAAGAAAAAAAAAGAGCTGTGCTTCTTATTTTCCTACATGATCTGCATCTATGGAATATGCTGAATTCATAGAACATAAAATGTAAAATTAGAAATCTCCTTTTCTTTCGGATATGATAGAGGCAGTAAATCTAGCATGTTCGGCAATAACCATAAAAACAAAAAGATCACCATTCATGTTTACAAGAATAATGAATATGTAGAACGCCAATACAACATCGGAAACTTCCTTTTCCTTCAAACACTTGAACGAAGTATTCAAATAACTTATAACGATTTCTCGTTCTTCGGAAATGAATGAAGTTCAAAACTAGAACATTTCCAGAAAACAAGAGCAACTTTAGACAAGAACAGTCCCACGTTCTGACAAAGAATTACCCACTCATAAAAGATAATTAATTCATTGAAGCCATGCTAGTGCTCTGCGCGCAACAAGTTTCGCACAAAGAAATAAATCGTTTCACGCTTTGTCGGCAGGGCGTGAGAACACTTACCCTGCTGTTCTTTTTTTGTCTTTTTTTTTTCAGTTTACCCCTTTTGTGCTTAGCAGTTATTTTTCCAGGAGTTTTCACGCATAACTTCGTTTTTAATTGAGCGCAGCATGTTTAGATTGCCCCTTGTGATTTCTAGACTTATTAGTTAGATGGGTTTTTCGGTTTTACGTATATAGGGCTTAGTTCAGAAGATGAATTTGTAATAGCTGGTTGATCAAAAGATACCAACGGGTACTTTTTAACGTAAATAGACTACGTAATAGAATATTCTTTAAGTTGCATTCACATTGAACAGTGGTGTTAGGAAGGGATATATGCGTGGTCATAATGTCCCCTATTGGTTGAACAATTACACTGATTCGACATTGGGTTTACTTCGATAAAACGAAATCAAATACTGCAAACTTCGCGACCCTCAAACTTTATGAATACTACACCCAGGAAAATAATAGATCTTTCAACGGATTCTATTATTTAAATGTAATTATGCCTCAATGATTCCTTCACGGGATTCCTCCGTATGGATGCGATATAACATTGATCACGTAAAGGTAACCAGTAGCCTATAGTTTTGGCAGGTATCAGAACATATGAAGAGGTGTAAAGTTATACTTGACATTTAATTAATGACTTTAGTATCCGGTTTGTAAAAGCATCTTGAAGACCTAATGGTAATTAGTTTCAAAACACCAAGCCGTTATGACCTTGCAAGCTAATTGCCGCTTGCTTTTAACTCCATGGACCAGATGAATATTAAAATAACTAATATCACAAGAAATTTCGTTAGAAAATATGCTATCAATGAACCGTTAAAAAGTTTCCATGACTCTTTATGTCCCCAATGATGTTATATGTTTTAAACGCCGCATGTCGATTGTCTTAAAAAAGAACTATTAAAATCTAGTGCTATAATCGCAGGGGTGTATTTGGGGGGGGGGTTAAACCCCCCTCCCCAAAATTGAAAAGTTTCAAAATGCTTCCTAAATACACATGTAATAAAAAAAAAAATCTACTGAATTTCAGTTTACTGTTCTGAAATCCTTGAACTTGAAAACAATCCGTTTTAACTTCCAATAAATAAATAGAAATAAATGAATAATAATAAAAAAATTGAATAAATACTCAGATCTTAGAAATAAAGAATTAAAAAGAAAAGTGCTTTCGCTACTACGTCACTGTAATAGAAGGGAAGTTCTCCTAATGCAGTAAAACCCGAAATGTGCAAATTTGGAAAGAAAATTCTGGTTCCTGAAGCTGGCAGAAGAAGCTAAGACCAAAAGCCAGTTATTTAGTGACTAGAGGTCTGCACGGGTCTAATTTAAAAGTTTATCTTCCTGAAAATATTAAGATTTGACTCAGCTAAAGCCCAAGAATTTTTTAAATATTTCACTCCCGAAAGTATTCAAAGCCAGCCCCAAAGCTGACAGTCCCGAATTTTTTTTGTAATACATTGAAGTCTGTTGGTTCGTATGATGATCCAAGTTTGCATTTAAGAAATTAAACCCAAGGTATATTACATATAGTAATAAATTAAACATAACCCAAATTTGATAAAACATCTGTTCAAATCAAGAATGAGCATTATTGTAAAGTGTGTTTTTATTTATCATTTTGATTTGATAATATCAGAAATTAAATGAGAAAACGGCTTTTCACTGAAATTATGTTTAAAAATACTTTATTCACCAGACATTTAAATTATCAGTGAACAATGCAATGCCGTTTTGTTAACGCTCAACAGCACCAAATATTCTTAACTACAGTAGTTGCAAAACAAATATGTCATAATGCCACAATTGTTAGTATTTTAAAAAAATATTTCAATGCGATACGATTAAAGATCGAGTTCGAATTTTTCCAGAAGAGTAAAAATAATACCTGACTTGATTTGAAGGAGTATTTTTCTTTCATAAGGAGTAATTTTTTACGAGTGTGCAATTACCCTCAAATTTCCTGGTATTTATTAAATTTATTGTAATTTGAACAAAGAAAAGTTATAGGGTTATTGCCCAACACAATATAAATTTCTGCCTTTTCTCTGTTAAAAAAAAAAGAGATTTAAGAAATGCACTATACTCTTTGTTTGTGTTAATAAACAAAGTACATTGTATATCTGATAGCTCAATTAATATACCTTATAAACTTTATGAAATGAGTTTTAAAATGTTTACTAAATTTTGAACTTTTTGAATCACATATTTTTTAATTTCCTGTCAATTTTCCACGTAAAGTAGTAATCTTGAATTATAAATTCGTCATAGTATAATTAACAATGTTTTTTTTTTCATAAAAATAACTAATCGTATAATTCATTATGAAATATCTTAAAATTGTTACCTTACCTTTGGTTTAGTCTGTCCATATGGTTGTAAACAAACAAGGAGAAAAGAAAATTAGAAACCTATTAAGTAAAATAATTTTTATGTTTTCCTTTTAAAATTTCTAACCTTCTTTGTTTTTGGCTTTTCCATAAATGAACAGCTTTCTCAAAATTCATATTAAAATATTCAGCGGGTACAATTAACCCAATGGTGAACATCAAAAACTGCAACGCAAGTTAAAAGTTAATTTTTATTTTAAGAATGTCAAAAATATGTAAAACTGGTTTTAAAGTTAGTAATAAACAAGAAAAACGAGCGTCTGGGCTGATACCATGCTCTTTCGTCACCGATCCTCTGACTACAGTAGTCTACTTCGGTGTACATCAGTTTGTTGTTCTGTAGACAATGATTTTACCAGAAGATGTTCTTGCCGATATTTTTACCATTCTCTAACTCCACGCTTACGTCAATTTAATGGACGTTTACCTTCTGGTAAAAAGCGCGTTGCGTAGAAGGATGAAAATAAACTTTTGTTATGGTGAATTTGTAACGACGTACGTGATGCCGAATAAAATAAGAAATTGCTTATTTTCAAGCCAAATCTGTTTAATTCGCGATTCTAAAATATATAATTTCTTTTTCCTTTTTATTTATAAAATCGATGCGTAAAAATACGCATTGATTAATTTATAAAGCGTATTTGCTTATTTTAAAACGTGAAATACGCGCATAGAATTGTTATCTCAATCAATATCTGGATACAATTAAACATACTATAAGATATTATTTTTGATTATGTCATAATTATAAATATTTTTAATATTTAATAATACTAAATTAAAAGTGGTAGCTGTTTAGAATACAAATAGAAATAAATTCCAAGGACAATAATTCGTCTTATTTATATATTAAATTATAACAGTTTAATCAAATAAATTTTCATTAAATATTTGTTAATAAGAAATTGACTGAAGTGTTTTACTTTAAGAATATAATTTATTTAATTTTGATAATTTAGAAACATTTTGAATCTAACAATTGAAATTAAAATCGCAGAAAAAAAATTGAAAATAAAATATTAGTGTTACATTTTAAGTAAACAGTACCTCTTTTTATTTATTTTGATCCGGCCCCCAACCCGAATTTAATAATACTTGGCTCGAGTCCGGCCCGTGGGTCAGGTCGGGCCTAAGTCCACAGGCCAGACCCGAGCTCGTTCAGACATCTAACTTGAACCCTTTGAGATTGATATTTGAAACTGAAGTACCCCCCCCCCCAAATTGAATTTCAAAATACGCCACTGCTTAGTCGTACAGATTTATGAAAGCTGAGAAAATCTTTGAAAACGAGATATGTCCATTTCTGTACTCCTTAAAATTTCTGTACCTTAAAATTTCTGTACTCCTGCATATGCATCGTTGAGCCATTTAAATATCTGTATACATAGTACATACCGAGGAAAGAAGAAAAATTTTATAAGTAAGAACTGCGAAAGGTCATTTAGCTAAGACAATATGCCATTTTGGAGGATTTTTTTACAGAAATCTTATGTAGTGATTCATGCAGAGTCGCCCATACAAATTATGAGTCCTCTTATCCTATACAAATTATGACCCATACAAATTATGGGAACATTTATCACGATCCCACTTCCATATTCGATATTCCCCTCTTTGTGAATTTCTCCATGTGGATCCCCCCCCCCCCCCCTCGGTCAGGAATGTAAGACATGTGTGTCTCAATTGAAAAAAAAATACATCATATATGGAACATATACCCTCAACTGTAACCTTAAAGAAGAAGGGGGAAAAAACTAAGCATTAGAATATTAGATTGTAGAAACAAAACTCGTGTTGAATTTAATATAGTGCAGTGGCACGAATTATCCAGAATAGTGCCCTCTATTGACGAGATTAATAACTAAAAGTGGATCATACTTTGGAATAAATCTTAAATTTCAATAAAATAACTTATTAGCCTGCTATTAAAATTAAAGAAGTTTAGAATGTTATTTTAGACTCAGTCGCGGCAGCTGAAATGGGCTCCCAAATCCAGGGTCGTTTTTGACTATATAAAATATAGGCAAATGGAGGCCCACGAATGCTTTGGGGTCCATCTTCCATGCTCAATGTACATTTCTGCTATAAAAGTTTTATGGGGAGGAGGGGGGGGGGGGGCGACTAGAATTTGCTTTTGCCTAGGTGACCCGGCATGGGTTAAAAAGTCTCTGGTAGAATCCTTTACCAAATGGCTGTGAATAATGCTTGAAATGAGAGCCCCATTCATTTCGTTTAGGGCGCCCAAGAGAATCAATCTACTGCTGTCTTTATGGTGTACATAATGAATAGACCACGAGCAGATATATTTTCAGATATACATCAATATTTCTGTTACAAAGGAATATAAGAAGATAATATGAATAATTTGTAAAATACATTCTACGTCGTACTTGCATCTTAGCTGATTTTCTACGCGTTGCATCAAAGGAACATGTAAGAATAAAAAAATAATGCATTGACTCGATATACTTTTCCTCAAATTAAGATGGTGACAGTGCCGCGTGTCCTTAGAAGCCGAAAGCGCGAGCTTCGGGTGGAAGATTATTAATTTAACCCAAAGCCAAGCGCCAAGAAACGTGATGTTAATAAATAAAAAAGATAAAATATTCATATTTGATCGATTTTTCAATTCCAAAACATTGGGGGAAGGACTTCAGTGTAGCGAACATCCATGCCCATGCAGATGGTCAGGAATAGTTTTAATTCCCAGATCAAGTTTTGAAGGACGATTAAAACACTGCTTTTAGAAGCTACGCTAGGATTATATTGCAATACAAACTGTAAATAATATCAGGAACATTGTAAAATATTACTGTATTATTGCAAACTTGTGAAGTTTTGTCTTTACAATGTAAAACTAAATTCAACACTCCCTTTTAGTTCTATCAATCAAAATTGCTATACAGGGTATCCCAAAAACACTAACCTAGGTTTTTATTCCTTAAATAATGATCTTACACATATACAATAAATTACAAAGTTGCGTAAAAAAAGGTACAGAATTTTATGAAATTGATTAAAAATTTCAAGGGAATTAAATTTTAAGAAATACAAAATTTAAATTTTTATACGGCCCATGTACAAAAACATTTCCAATGAGTAAAATGTGTCCCATCCACTAATAAGGTGATGTACAAAATTTCAGCATTTTATCATAAAATGTCCCAGAGATATGAAAAGACAAAAATGTTGACTTAAACCACTTTTCGATGCATCGACATGGGTTCTCAGAGTGGGAAAATCATGTCGGCAGATCGCGTTCCAGGGGTCATACACAAATTACGAAAGAAAACAATGATTACATAAATAAATAATAATTTTGCTATTTATTGGTGCAAAAGTATCTACACTGTGCAGAAATAATAACTTTACACAATGATTACAAAGTTAGTTTAAAATGTTTTTCTTTCCATCCATGCTAATACAGAGCTGCATTCGCCTGATAACACTTCTGTGCATTCGATCAAGTTCTTGTTCGGTGATGTCACGACAGTCATCTTGAATGTGTTGTTGCAATTCTGCTTTATTTAAAAGAAGTGACAGATAAAAAGTTGTGCGTAAACGACCCCACAAATAAAAATCCATAGGCGTTAAATCAGGGGATCCAGGGAGAAATTCGACTGACCCATACAAGCCAATCCACTTGTTTGGAAACTCGTTATTTAACCAGTGTTTCACAGCTGTGGTATGGTAAGTTGGAGATCCGTCCTGTTAAAACCATACATGTGAAAGTACTGTTAGGGGCAGTTCATCCATAAAATCAGGAATAACCGCATTCAGAATCTCATTAACATATCTGTCGCCCATCAATGTACCATCATACAATATCGAATCCAAGCAAACGGTTTCTGAAAATACTGCACCATACATTTACAGAAAATTGCTTCTGATGATGAATATCACGTACTACGAATAGATTTGTGTCAGACCAGAAGTGCTCATTTTGAGAATGTATACATTCATCTTGTTTAAAACAGCATGCGTCAGTTCAAATTACGTTTATCAGGAATGAGGATTTGCATCTTCCTGATTTAAAGTCCAATTACAAAAATCTAGACGACGTTGATAATCTGTTGGCTCCTGCTGTATTCTTCGTTGCTGTAGTTCTTCGTTGCTGTATTGCGACATACTGTCGGAACAGGCTAATTACACTCTCAAAATGTAGCAGAAATGTGAAATACTTCTGATACTTTCCGATTGATCAATGGCAGAGCAAAAACAACTTTCTCATGTGATGATGCGCCTGTTACGATTGTGTTACACACCAATCAGAGGCAGATATTTGCATATGCATACATTTCTAAGCTGTTTTAATGTTCATTTTGATTGTTGCCATTTCCAAGTTTTAATCTGTAATTAATAATGTAAAATTTTAAGGTATTTTTCAGGAAGCATATTTTTGAAAAATTGTAAATATATCTAAAGATAGGAGGCAGATATTATTTGCCTATGATGAATTTCTGCATTGAGTGATTTATACTCTTGCTGTAAACATTTATATTTTAATTTGTGATTAATCCCTCACCAACTTTGTTTAAACATATCTCTGGGACTTTTTATGATGAAATGTTGAAATTTTGTACATTACCTTATTAGTGTATGGGACATATTTTACTCATTGGAAATGTTTTTTGTACGAGGGCTGTATACAAATTTAAATTTTGTATTTCTTCAAATTTAATCCACTGAAAATTTTTATCGATTTCATAAAATTCTGTACCCTTTTTTACGCAACTTTGTAATTTATTATATATGTCAAAGTGTAATTTATTATATATGTCATTTATTATATATGTTCATATTTAATAAAGACCGAGGTCAATGTTCTTGGAACACCCTGTATATTATAAGGTACGCATACAGAATCGAAAATTCTGTATGCTTACCTTCTATCGTTATCATATGGTGGAATAAAAGTGAATTCTATGGCGTTCAAAATTTTCTGTGGTTCCAGCGAGACTGGGAAGCAAGCACTGGGAGATTAGAAGGGTGTAACAACAAAAATTCCACATTTATCATAAAAGGGTAATTGACGCATTACCGATTGTATTTTCACCGCAGATATGAGTCGATTGTTGCAATCAGGCGCGGATACAACCGATGGGATCTCTAGAGATTAGAGTTTTTATGGTGGGCCACATTGGCGGGATCTATTTTTACTTTCCTTATATACATAATGTATAAGGAAAGTATTGTGACGGGGTCGAAAATTCGAATTCGAGTTTTCGACGGGAGAGTACGTTTCAAGCATCCCTGATTACGAATCAAACATTTTTGAAGTGATGTGTGTGTGTGTGTGTGTGTCAATGAGTCTGTGGAGACGATAACTAATGAATGAACCGATTCGAACCAGATTTGGTACAAACATCACAATCCGTAAACACTGGAAGTCTATTGTTTTTATACGCAATCGAATGTTCAGAACCCCCCTAAATTTTCGAATGAAATTTTGAAAAAATCGCTAAAAACTCAAAACCACTAATAAAGTTACGTAAATAGCCATTTCTTATGTAATTTTTTATTAGAAAACGATTGACATAAATTTTAAAACGCTAACATGAACCGTTCTCGAGATATTGTACATTTTTTTTTAAATTATCAAAAAGTCATACGAAATAAAAAAAAATATTTCCTATTGAGAAACATATTCACTTTTCATATGTAATAGCATGCGATAAATTGGGTGACATCATTCTTGTGGATCTAGCTCGTTCCATTCATGAGAAAAGATACTTTGAGTAATACTTTTGTATTTGAACGCCAATAGTCATTTATCTGCTGTAAGAATGACTTATTTCTTAGTGCATAACGCTTGGCGAGATTTTGGCGACGAATTTGGCGGAATGTCGCCAACTTGGTGACTTTTTGAAATGTTGCCAAATTAACGAAAATCTCGCCAAATGGATAAAAAATGACGCTAAATCAATGAAAATGACGACTCATTGTCGAAAATTCAATATCATGGAAAGAATATTAGTATCTACTATAAAAAAAACCTATTTTTTTACTGTAAAAGTAGTATATTCATTACATTATATAAGGAAAGTCATGTGTTGCCCACATCAGATTTTTTTTTCCGTTATCGGTAATATGTACGATAGGTCGAAGTTGAAATTGGCCGATCATGCCCCCTTTTTTCTCGGGCTGATCTCGAATCTCGTAACCGGGACTCGTTGCATCCGGATCAAAAACATAATATGGCAATATATTTTGCTTTTCTACTTCAGTGTTCACATTTTGGCATATATTAGCAAACTTCATACTCATGGAGTTTGCTAATATATGCCAAGGATAATAGTTACAACTCCATGATGGAAAAATGCCAAAACCATTTGAGACAATATTTCAGGTGGGGATGGGGTCTGATAAGCCCCACTGCATTGTATATAAATCTGCGGTGAGAAGCTAGTATGCGTTAAATGACATATATTTAAACTGTTTATTTCAAGAAACAAATTATCAGTGCAATGTAAATTATAATTCTAATAATAAATAATATTTCTACGCATACGAATTTATTTTACCTTTCAACATATTTTTATCCCTATATATTTTGTAGTCTATTTTATACAGATAAATATCGTTTATTACTTATACTCATAATTAAGGAACTGTAATTAGAAATAATTGAAAATACTTATACTAAACACTGCACCTTCCTGTTGTGTTAAATGAAATTAAAACAGTCAGAACTTTACTAATGACACCTAGCTAGGATTTCCAAACCGTTATGATTGAAAACCATTATTTTCAATCTTTTTATTTATAATTGTCTTAAATAACAGATGGGATCATGAAGTTAAAGAGAATGAGATAAAAGTTTTAGGGATGAAAATCTTAAAAATGCTATAATGCTTTGAGAATTATATCTAGGTGTCGGTAATGTTAGAATCTCCCCATCTGTTTGTTCTCATTTGACACAACAGGAAGGCGTAGTGTTCAGCTTTTTGATTTTTTTTTAAATTAATGTGCCCTCAGTATGATTAGAAGTAATAAGAATTTTTCTTAGTTGTACACATTAAAATATGGGCAAAAACACGCAAAACATTTTGGTTTATTGCCACTAGAACGACACTTTTAAACTAGTAAATTCCCGGTTACACACCGAAAAAGTCTGTATGAATGAATATATCTGTGCTATATCTATATGAGTGCATTATTCTATTCATTTATAGTAGAATTGCACGGAATAATGAGTATTTTTTTTTATTTTACGCTGAAAAGACAGTTTTAAACAGGTAAAGAGGTAACATGAGATGTTCATTTTACGCACTTGTTTACCTGCTTGAATGAGTCCCTCTTCAACCTTTTAAGTGCGGTAAGCAAGTAAAGTGGGTAGCAGGTAAACAGGTATTGAGACCCAGACCGTCCGACCTACCAGAAAGGTGTAAGGTAACCGCTTGCACGGCCGGGAAGAGGTAAACAGGTGTGTAAAATGACCTGTTTAAAACGGTCTTTCTAGCGTAAAATAAAATATACCCATTATTTCGCGCAATACTCATATAAAGCAGTAAAAAACACATTCATATAGATATAGTTACCTATTTAAGTGTGTAAATGGAAATTTATGTATTTAAAAGCGTCATTCTAGTAGCAGTAAATTCAGTTTTTTGTATGTTTTTACCCATATTTTCTTCAGTGTGTAGGACATGGTACAGAGGAATACAAAACTGAATTAGAAGGTAAAATACATTTGAATACGTAGGAACGGCCTAAGGACGACAAAATGAGTTATGTCTCTAGAAAAATTTATTCATTCATGCTAAGGCGGGATAGGCCAGTGGGCAAAGGAATTTCACCTAGAACATTCCAGTCCGATTCCCGGAACTGCCCGAAACTATTCCTGTGTCTACATGAAGGACGGGCGTGTTAAATTTGTGGATTGGAAAGTCCTTCCAAGAGGTTGGTGGCAGTGTAAGGAGGATATGGTTCCTACGGTTGCCACTCCAACTGGGTTAAAAGGTGTCGGGTACTAGTTTAAATTTAAAAAAAATCGATTTTCTTTTTTTAAGATTAATATTAAATCTTGTACATACCTAAACAATATAAACCAAACCGTACGAAAAAATCCTCATTGGAACGAATGTTGTGATCAAAAGTATATTGATACGAAATGTAAAAATAGCATCAAGTGTTAACTTTAACACTAATTTTCTCAAAATGATTTTTCTATGCATTGGGAGTATGATTTCTTCAAAATGGCTGAATAGAATAGTCAGTAAATTTTCAAACATGTATAAACACTATTTATGAATAAAATGCCGCCCCGGTGGTGAAGTGAATAGCGTCTTCGACTGCTGTCATGAGGGGCTCGGGTTCGAATCCCGAATAAGGCATGGATGTTTCTTGGGGATAAAATCAGACGTCCGCATTCTGGGTCCTCGTCAAAGTGGAGCTGCACTCTCTCCAACCTTTGTCAGTGATGCTTTCTTGGAATAAACTTTGATCTCTCGTCTTGTGTGTCGTTCTTTCTTCCTGCGTCACTGGTCCTGTTTCGGTTCCTCCGAACAGGAGGTCATAAGTAACAACAACAACTTGAATAAAATGACAAACTATTAAGTTTTAAAAATTACAACTTTTTTAATTATAATTAATTTGATTTCTCAATTTTCAAATGTCGATTTTCGTGCTTAATTTCAGTTTTGTAAGTTTATAAATAATAGAAATATAAAATATTGGAATTTGGTCAATTATTATGATTTTTCGCCTTTTAAGGGGTATATACACCCTTAAATTGGGTGACTCTCCTGGTCATCCAAACCTTACAGCTCCGGGTAGGTTAGACTGTCTGGGCCAAACGACAGAAAAATTCATTCGTGCTGTGGTTGGTTGTGTTTACGCTGCATTCAAACTGGACAGGGTGCACATAATGGTGTTGCCATATTAAAAAAAAAATAGAAAAATTTAGATAAACTTCAGAATTTAAGACAAAAGTGTTTTTAAACAGGCGAACTCTACTTATTTCATGAAAAATATTTGCGAAACAGATCCTCGAAACATTATTCTACAAGTTTGACATCAAACGCAAATTTCTATGGCACACTATCAATTACAGAGATTCCCATAAACTTGTTATTACTCCACAAAGAGGCATGCGTGTCCCGCACACATGCCAAGGTTCCTACCTCCCCCGTGACCTTAACCTCCGACCCCACCCACAAAAATCTCTTAAATAGACTCTTCCCCATTACGAAGCAAATACGCAACCAAGAAATGGTAAAGAGAAAGAAAAAAGGCAAGGAGAAAAATATGCACAGGGGTTGTGCCAACGTATCTAATGAAAGGTCTAGTGGCGTGGTGCCTATTGTGATGGAAGGCAGCATAATTGAGTGTTTGCGAGTAGTCCAGCGAGTTATATCCTGCTAGAAATGGACGTGCGGGGTTCCGGTATTGTACAATATACCAGAAGGGGACATGCACAAATATATTTTGAATATAAAACATAGGTCTGAATGTATTTGTTACAATCTGGAAAATGCTTCTAGACTGCTGCATGTAACAGTATAAAACTCAAGGACAGGGGTTTAAAGAAGAGGACAAAAGACGATACCCTCCTCCCCTTTAAATTTGTAGCGAAAAGAAAAAGATTATAGAAAAGGGGGGGTTCAGAAATAAATAGAGATTACATCTAGAATGTATTTGGAGGGGAGGTGACGATCGAAGTTGTGCTCTTCTCCAACCAAGTCTTCAGAAAAGAAAAGACTATGGTCCAATAGACACCTAATTGGATAAGAGAAGGGTAAATGGGGTAGAGGGACGTCTTGAGCTTGAGAAAAGTTGCTGGATGAGATGGATGGGGAGGGGGGGGGGGGTAAGATTAACCGCAGTATTTCGAATTCCCAAATGCCAGGGCGGGGTATCATGCAGCTAGCCGTCATTAATGATGAATTGAAAGCAATTCTAAAACTTTATTAGACGCATCAGCTTTAGAGGACGGAGATAGATATCTCCAGGTAAAGACTTAGGACGGTTTTGTGCCCTAGGGTTCCTAAGGTGATACCGCGGAATACTATCGAGCTTGAGATAAAAAGTATAAGAGTTTGGCAAGGAACTGCGGTAAAGGGCGCTAAAAGAAGGTTTAAAATCCATTTAATGTGCACTAAACGTAAATGCAATGTTCATATATGTACGAACTCCATACGTATACAAGAAATAACATGTCTTGGACATATATAAATTAATTTTGCCTTTTTATATAAGGCCTACTTCGCTACGTCAAGCTTGGTCAAGCCCTACTTACTATTTACCACGTCTTTTGTCTTTTTTCGTAGAAATATGAAATTATTTGCTCCAATTTCCTTCATATTTTCATTTCAAATGCTGGCGCAGCAACAAGGTCTAACATTCAGGCGTGACCCAAAAGTTTGTCAAAATTAAATATAGTTTCAAAAATACTTTTTATGTTTAACGAGGTTTAAATCAATAGTTTGTAGAGTTTCAATCTTAATTTTAGACTCAAAATGACACTGGACCAGAAACGGGGATTTTATTCGGGTTTCCTTAATTGGTCCAGACCAGTGGCGTATTCAAAACTGGGCTATTTCGCCACACATACACTAGCTAAGTACTGAAAATACTTGAAAAAATTGCAGTATCAAAGTCCGGAAGATGTAATTGTGTCAAAATTGCGTGGCTATCAATAGACATATTTTTTATTAAGATGGGAAAATAAGGGGAAATATGAAATATGTATTATATATTTTAATAAATGTTATTTGTTAATATGCGGTGAGTGTTGACTAGTTTTTATCTCTGCTAGAGTTCGGGAACATTCCATACATTTCTCGAACTGCGATTAGCTTAATTGATCTTAGTAAAGACTAGGCTTACATTGAACCCTAATGGATCCTTCCTAACGATCCTACATTAGATGTTTAGGATCCAGTTCAGGCCTAGATAGGAGTAACGCCTCTAGCCCAGTGCTGCCACCTACTGTACAAATGTACCGTAATATCCCACACAGGGGAACAATGTGCGCGAATATTTGAGAAACATTGTTGTTATTGTTAAAGTATAGACTGTTTTCTTCTACGTCATACCTTACAATGACTGTTGTGCAGCCATCTAGTCTGTGATGCTGTGTTCTAATACTTGACAGTGACGATTACTGGGGTTTCTTACAAATCACAATATCATATAAATATAAAAAAATGTATTTTTGAAGGCGCTAAGATATTCGGGATTAGTTGAATATCTTGAAATGTTTTATCTCGAATTTTTTATAATTCGGAGTGTTTTACTACTCTCTTAGAGATTCGAGTTATGGAAGTTTCACTTTAACACTATTTTCAATTAATTGAGTTGCGCATTACTATCAAGCGCTCTATTCAATGTGTCTTCTATGTTCTGTCTGGTTACAAGTGTTTTCTATGTCTGTGTCTTCTATGTATTTGGTGTGTCTTCTATGTTCCATCTGGTTAGAAGTATTATCTATATTCTATCTGGAGAAGACCGATGAACATAATATAGTGTTAAATAATTTAATTTTTTTTTTCATAAATGCTGAAAAAAATGGGACAGCAGAGGTTAACCGAGGCAATCCTGTGACATAAAGTTACATTAGCTATAATAGACAATGTCTTCCTGGAGAACATAATCTCTCTCTACTCTTCATAATTGAGTTCACCTGTCAAAAGGTGCTCAACTGTGAAACTCGAAAGTCTCAACAACTCTCTTGGTGCTATTAGTAACCAAAAGTTGTTTAATAAACAAAGAAAGTCATTAAAAATCTTATTTTAGATTTTATGACACAAGTTTCCGCTTCAGTCACCAACGGAAATGTAATAATCATAGCGCTACTGATTCAAGAATCACGTTGTATTAAATTACATACAATGCATCGATATAACATTACAAAGCCGTTGTAGAACTACCTAACAATAGACGATTAATTATGTCCCGAATAGTATTGTATGCGATTTTTTCCCTACCTTCCTGATCCGATCATAATCTTCCAAATTGCACCTGATTAATGAATGAGAATAAAAACATCGTTGTAATGAATTTATTAAGCTGTCTAAGTATTCATTTCAGCGCCTGTGGATCGTCAATACCTTGCATGAAGACACAGACACGAGGATGCCTCTATAAAAAGTGATAATTGCCGATAACCGTCTGGGTAACTTTATTGTTGATCTGGGGTTGGGTCATTTCAATGTTATATGATCACTAGTTATGTTGGTGGTGGTAATAGATCTGGTTAAGTAAGTGGTAATCTATCTCGAGATAAAATCTCGTATTGAGGTTTAAAGTGATGAAATGATTAAGCATATTTTGAAGTATGGCATAAAGAACTGTAAAATACACACAGATTTGGGAAGGAATAAAAATTTATTTGGTAAATAGGATTCACCATGGACCACATAAAATGAAGTTAAAAGGAATAATTGCTGTGTAACATAAAGTGCTATATATAGCTTTGCTGACTTAGAAATGAGATATTTTGTCAATATGTTAATTGCCAGAAAATTACTGGATTTGGGATTGGGTCATTTTAATGTTATATGATCACTAGTTATGTTGGTGGTGGTAATGATTATAGATCTGGTTAAGCAAGTGTTAATCTATCTACAGATAAAATCTCGTATTGAGGGTTAACGTGATGGAAGACTTTAACATATTTTTAAGTATGGCATAAAGTATTGTAGAATAAATACAGAATTGAAAAGCAATAAAAATTTATTTTATGTTATCCACGATAAATAGGATTCCTCATGGATTACATAAAATTAAGTAAAAAGAAATAACTGTATTTTAACATAAAGTAATATCTTTGCAAATAGCATTTAGAAATGAGATAATTTGTCAGCATGTTAATAGTTAAAAAGCTGGTGGTTTTTGCAATGAATTGGTAAGTATCTATCTGCCTATTGAATTAAAATTTTGTCAAATTAAGTGTCAAACTACTAATTTGATGTTTAGAATTTTTTAAGACAGGAATAAAAAATAACCTTTAAAGTCTATTTTCTAGTAATTCAATCTGTATTGATTTGCTAACATAGAGAATAAAACGATTATATACTAACCATCTCCACCATATTGACTATTTCCACCCATACTTCGCGCAAACGAATTGGCTAGTTGGTATTAAATGTGACGCCTATACACTTAATAAAAGTTTTTAGCATCAAAAACAGCTTTATATTTAATCATATGAACGACACACATTTTATAGTTATATAAACATAATTATAGTATGTAAAATAATATATCATCTCCGATCACAAGAACACTGTACGTTGCGTTATTTTCAACGTTTTCATATATTTCAATTTAAAAATCAATTATTAATGAAATATATTTTCAATAGTTCGATTAGAAGAACAGCAAGCAGATAATTTCGGCATTTGAAGCCTAAAACTGGCATGGTTACAATAAAAATAAAATAAAGTTTATAGTTACAAATAAAAATGCTGGATATCTTTTCTGATAACTGGAGGATGGGTTATTTTAACATTTCACAAACTATGGAAAATTTTAAAATTAAATTAATAAATCTGATTTAGAAACTAAATGGAGAAAATTGTTTCCTGTAAAAATTATATTTAAAAAAAAAAGTTGTTTATAAAGCTGGAAACCAACAATCTTGGCTTCCAGATATGTTTTTTTTACATAAAGATTGGAATGGCATGTCAAAGTAAATAAATAAATTACGAGAAAAACAAGTTTTTCAATGTGTTCCCTATTGACACACGGAAAAGATGAAACTACATTTCAATCACACAGGAAATTGAACCAAACTGAGGTTGTAGGAAAATACAATTTAAAATAATACTATATAAATCTAAATTAATCTCATCATGTAAAATTGATATTGTGCAAAATTATCTAAACGAAATGAGGGTATATAGGCAAATTAAATAGTTTTGACAATTTTGCATAATTTCAATTTTCCACACTGATAAGATTTATATAGAATTGTTTTGAATTTAATCTGCCTAAACCCCCAATTTGGGTCAATTTCGTGTATGATTAAAATTTATTTTCTACTCTTTATGCATCAGTGTTGTGTAGGGAAGAACATTGAAAAACTTTTTCTTTTTTCTCGTAATTTATTTTTTTATTGTTTAGATAGTTTTAGTGCTTTTTTTACTTTTTCTATTTGTTTTTAATTTCTTCGACGTGATTTACGTTCAAATATATATAATATGGATCGACGAGTTAGAACTAGAAGAACATTTCATCTAAAGATACTAAATCGTAATTCGCAAAAAAAGGGAGGGGTTCTGAACATAGTCATGGCTTACGTAAATGACATAAACACGTAACGTTATGATATGAAAACTTGATAGATGAAAATATTCACCGAGGTGAAACTGCGTACTGAGATTCAGCTCTCGACGAGCTTTGGCAGCCGAGAACGTGTCCCAAGCCCTCGATCCAAAAGAATGTTGAGAAAATAGTCATCCAAATTGTTCAGATTACAAAAAGCAACACAAACTTGCATAAAAACAGTTTTGCTTGAATAACTTTTACTTAATTATAGTTATATCACATAGCACACGATCTTAATAATGGTATAAATGATAGGCCTCTCCCTTTCCAAAGAGAAACATTTTTTAATGTGAGTTATTGCATAACTTCTACTGTATCAACGCATCAGTATAACAAGTTGTTCCGATCTCTCCTATTCTTTGCTATGTGCTAATTGGGAATTCCTTGTTTGAGTTATTGTATAACTTCTATTGTATCAACGCATCAATATATCAACTTGCTCCGGTCTCTCCTATTCCTTACTATGTGCAAATTGTAAAATCCTTGCTTGAGTTATTGTATAACTTCTACTGTATCGACGCATCAGTGTATCAACCTGCTCCGGTCTCCCCTATCCTTTGCTATGCGTCAGATGTGAAATCTTTGCTTGAGTTATTGCATAACTTCTATTATATCAACTCATCAACTTGCTCCTGTCTCCCCTATTCTTTGTTTTGTGCCAAAAGTGAAATCCTTGCTACGAAACTATGAGCTGTATGTCTTATTTCCCTTCTAGTTTCTGAACGATTACCCTTTACGGGTTCCTAACATGATAAACTTAGTTTCAGTTCAACTGTTACACAATAATTATTAACTAACCGATTTTTTTAAATTATTTATATTGCACAGATGCTGGTTTATACTTTTTCATGTTTCAGTTTCATTTCTCCTATATCACATATTTATGTAAAGAAAGTAGGCATAGGTAAAATTAGGTGACTACAATTATTTCGAAGACGTTTTCATGCCTCTTCCTCAGGTCATAGATAATGTATTTTTTAACAACCACTAAGAAAGAACTACTGTGTTGTTGTATTTTCTTAAAGCTTGTTAAGAGAAGATATTGTTAGTGGCCTGAGGAAGAGAGTTAAAAACGCCCGCCAGACAACTGTAGTCACCTAATTTACGACAGTTCTTTCTTAGCGATTGTTGAGGGAAGATACTGTTTGTGACTTAGGGAAGAATGGCGAAACTCAAGAATGAATATTTATTAGTATAAATTCCATTTTGTTGCCGTTGTTTCAGTTCAAAATTGTGACCACAATTTGATTGATGTTGTTATTTATATAAAACTCTTAAAATGTATGCTTACTGAAGTTACTGAACTTAAAAAGCATGTTTGAATATTAGATATTTGATGTTGTTATTTAATTACATTAAATTATTTAATTACATTATTTAATTACTTTATTTAATTAAATTATTTAATTACATTATTTTTATTTTATTACGATGTGATATTTGAGTTTCATATTTGAAATCCGTATTTAATTGCTGAGCAAAATTTAATTCTATGTATTAATTGTCTAACGTAATTTTGTTATCCAGGCCCTCCAGAAATTCTTCGGTGACTTAAAAGGCTGAATCATTGCACACTTACAACATCGACCACAGGACAGTACATAAGGGAGCTCTTTTTGATTAAAACGACATTTTTCGACGCTCATCGCCATATATACTATTAAACAAAGTAAATTTTATTTAAAAATGGTTCTAACTTATTTTTAAGGGTGTCAGTTTTTTTGTCTTTGACAGGCTAAATACTACTTAAGCATATATCTATTGCATTTATACAAGTGCACAATTCTATTTAATCACAAGACTTAAAATAAAATGAATATTACTGTTTGAGAACAAAGTAATTTAGAATCTGTTGTTTAAATAAATCAATGTTAATTGGCATGTTTGTTGGTGCTATTTAACTACCAAACTCAATTTTACTTTTAAATTGACACCGCTTCTCAATATAAAAGTGATGATTCAAGTTAATCCAAGTTATTGTAACTAAACTACAAAGCATATATATACAAATTTTAAATCGGATGCTACAATTTAGAAAAATTTGATGCTTAGATATTATGTTTGATGATGCTATTTAATTATTAATTGAAAATTTAATTTTTTGATGAATTTTTTGAGAATTTGTCAAAAATTTTTGAAAATTTGATGATGCTATTTAATTATTAATTGAACATTTTAATTGAAAATTTAATTATTAATTGAAAATTTTATATGCTGTTATATACACAACATTGTTCGATGCTGCAAGGAAAATAACACTGCAGTCCAGACCAGATTACAAAGTAAGGCTAAAAACGAAATTCTAAAATGCTACAATTTAAGCAAAGTATTTTATTTTTAAGCTGATGTCTAGCGCGTGTTGAGTATAACATAGTAACATAAGTAATAACATAAGCTTCTTTGCTTCGATATGCTTCGTGTGTTCAGATAACAATAACTGGCAATAACATAGCCAAAAGAGGGATAGGCTAAGCAATATAAGCTAAACAATATGTACCATTATTGTCTTTCACTTTTTCGAGATCCTTGATCGTCTGGGACTTCTTACAATAAAATTCCAAATATGTATATAACTGTTTTTATTACACTAGAAGTTATACTGGAAGCATAATAATTTTACGCTGGTTTAGATAAAGACAAAATGAGACCATAAGCAAAAAGTAAAAAAATAAAAAATTTATCCCTTCCCAAAAGTAACCCAATTTTTTTAGAAAATTACTGACATAGAATAATAGCATGTTTTGATAATTTAAAAAAGAAATTTATTTTCTAAAATCCGTTACATTTAGAACAATTTCTCTGAATAATGACGCAGGTATGTCACAGTAGAAATTAAAAACAATACTGAAACTCAAATTTAAATTATATATTGGATTTATTTATTATTAAAAACCACTTCTTTTTATTAGATAACGAATATTTTTCATTCAGTTTTGCCTTGTTGGATTTTCATTATCCCTTAAATATTTCTGAAAATTAAATTTAATTTCTTTAATAATTTCTGCCGGTTTCTAATAATTATTAAATTTATATAATGGTTCAAAATATAGCGATTTTCCTCCTTGTGATCTGATACATTTTGTTGCTGGCGGAGAAGGGGTCTAGAAGGTTGTTTATCACGGTCGTACAATAATTAGTTTTTGTTAGGGATTCGCATAGTAATTAATATTATTGACTATGAGAGGTGCATAGTTCACATTTGTAGGGGATTTTGTATTTTTAGCTGGGTTGGGGGTTGGGGAGGGGGGGGGGGGGTCCCACCCGTAAGCAAAAGGTTAAATTGAGAAAAAAATTAACAAGTTTAATTTATTTATATTTGGATTAAAATACTTGAATATTTTAATCTAAAGTAATAAAATTATAGATATTTTATTTTTTAAAAAAATTATTAAAATTTAAAAAAATATTTTACTTTTTAAAAATGTGCTCTAACATTTGACACATTTTCTATGCTCATACCCAATGCCCGTGACTGGCTTATCTACTGTTAGTCTAAGATTATTATTAATCCTGATTTTGCATGACGTTACCTTATACATTCGACAATTTGTGGCCGCCCCCTTGCGACCGACCATCGCCCTAAATCTGAATCTGCATGAGGGAGGAAAAGTAAATGACTTTAAAACATTGTCTCCGGGATAATTAGGGGAGACCCGGGAATAACTCTCATTGTCCTAATCTACTGAGAGTGGCGGAGGAGGGGGGGGGGGGGACAAACTCAGTCCGCCATCATCAGTAGTGCACAAATCACTGTGATTTAACCCGGCTAAAAATTTTACCATCTGCGGACCATTTTCCTTCTTTTCTTGTCCGGCCCTTGCTTTTTATTGCCCTGAAACAATGCGAAGTTGTAATTGTAGTCCGAGACGTGGAGAAGAGTTTCTTAAACGCTTGCTTATTACTAGAATAATATGGGACATATAGAGGATGATCGAAAAATCGCGGCTATAAAATTTTGAAATTGTACATTCTACCGAGAACAATTAATAGTAGATTTTTTTTTTCAATTAGGTGACACTAATATACCCTTAAAAATATATCAGAAATATCGTCTGCTGTTTTTAAATAAGTCTGTCGATCATTTCAGATCCATTTTTTTTATCAATCGAATAACCTGCCGTTTTACCAGAATGAAAGAACTTTATTTTACAGCAATATTTCTCTGGCAATTCTTGTGAGAGTGTCATTGGAGAGTTTCAGCAAAGCGGTCTCTATTTCAAATAGTTTATCTTAAGTATCAATGGACAGCCTGTCTGCTCTCACTTTGTCTGCAACAAATTTAGTTTCCCGAAAACGCTTTACTAACTTCATAATTGTTGAGTGACTAGGTATTTAAGAGCATAGGTGTTTTTTCTAAAACTCTTCAATGGCATTCTCATAGGAGTGGCTATAGAAATGTTGCTTTAAAAATTATTTCATTATGAGAAATCTTCATATTATGCGATTGGTAAAAAAGCCTTTTGGATGTCCCAATAGCCCTTTGAATATAATTGGATTTGGGATAGAGTTCTTAGTTTCAGAAATATGTATTGGTTATAGTTTCGATATTTTAATATTTTGAACTATTTTGAGAATATAGTTTTATTTTCGATATTTCAGCTGTCTATGAACAAATCTATGGCATTTGTAGGCATTTGAAATTTGTAGCAATCTATGTTATTTGTAGCCATTTGAAAGCCTTATCAAGACATATAATTGGGATCACATAAGGTGATGGGTTAGGAAAAGGATGGTACGGCTCCTGTTGTTGAGACTCCATTGGGTTACGGTCTAAGTTGGGTGGTACTTTCTTTCTTTCAACCTAGATCGTTCGATATACCCGAAGGTGTAAAGTATATCTGTTTGGTCGACAGTGCCACTTAACTCAGATCTGAACCCAGTGGGGGTGGCATCCACAAGGACCGTACCCTCATTTCCTTGCCAAAAAGCTGACGGAAAGTCTATGGAACCCACAACTTTAACGCTCCCATACTCTGTGTAAACACGAAGATAGATTGAACAGAACCGAGAATCGAACTCCGATCCTCTGATTGCAATCCTTGTGCCTTAACCATCGGGTTATCCCGTCTCAAATAGGCTGGTACTGTACAGGCCGTCCGAATAGTTGTCTTACACCTTCAAGTAGGTCGAACTATCTGGGTAAGGAAAGAAAGTTGCAAAATCACTTCGACTGTTCTAAAACCACAGCCGATATTTTCATTGATATACGTAATACAGAAATTTAAACCTCCGCTTTCAAAATCATATCTTTTTCATAAACCATTATTTCATGCAATTTATCTAATTTCAACGCATTAACCTTCACGCGGCATGTCGCTAGATCGATAAACTCTCGTAAACTTTCCACAAACTTTCCATAAACTTTCTCATCATTTGAGCTCTCTATTCCATAAACTTCCTTGTTCAGCTAGTCTATCTTCAGATTTTTAAGGTCTCCAAAATCTGTTAGAGAATTTTCTTCTCCATTTAATAATTTTTCGAGGGCTAAGCATTTCGAATTATCTAGAACAATCTTCCCCCCTTCTCTATACTCTTCATAAAAACCACTACTGTAACTTATTTTACAACTACTGTAGCTTATTTAACCACTACTGTAACTTATTTAACCACTACTGTGCATTTGGTCACAGCAATCATTGTAACTGAACTGATGGCTCGAATTGGACGAACCTCCTGACCCACGATGAAACCGAATACATATGTGTGGCTCACGAATTGAAATATGGAATTAAAGTCTCGTTAACAGTGAAAGTGTCAGGAGGGAATTTATCAGTAAATGCAATTTAGCTAAAACTGCTTCTAAAGGTGAAAATGACGGTTTTCAATATTTTTAAACGGACATTTTCATATTTCAACAGTTGCATATTGTTAATAAGAAATTATGACTGTTTTGACATATATATAATATATTACTGTTTTGACATATATTTGATATATTTCTGTTTATATATATATATATATATATATATATATATATATATATATATATATATATATATATATATATATATATATATATATATATATATATATATATATATATATTGTTTTGACATATATAATAAGACGTATTTGGGCTTATTTTTAAACATGATTTCAAAGACAAGTCATAGTTTAAAAAATAAATAATAGTTCATAAATGCTAAAAATTTTATATTTTCTGTTTGAAATCAAACAAAATTAATTGGTATTAATGTTTTTTTTATCAAATTTTAATTTTTTTTGATTTAGTGAATGCATATTTAATAAGTTCAACAGGTAAATTAATTTTTAAACAAATAAAATAATAGCTTTTTCTTGTACTCATGCGGATAGAAAAACTGATTTGAGATGCCAAGACGAGATAATGACGAGACGCCAAGCTTTACTTAGTTATGCTTGGCGTCTCGTTCTCGACTCACTACACGTTAAACCTTTATATTTCTGAATATTTAGTAGTTGCTTTATTTTACTTTTGAAGACATTTCTATTGGTTACCATTTAATTTATGAACCTTTTTCCTTTTAATGTATTTGTTGTATTTCATAATTAAATAGTATTTTAAATGCCCCATATTTAAAAGTATAAGATTATTAATATGTAAATTATGTCTGGCAGTTATGGCCTGTATTTAAGCACATGTTTGCCACTTATTTTCAATTTGCCGCTAGAGAAGGGCATGGTAATGCCGAAAGCGCTATGGCTGAGCAATTTTAGTGAGTCGTAAAAGGAGATTTTAATAAAATACTATTAATTAAGGCCAATTCTTTAGTTGTCTTGACTTCTAAAGTTAAAAAGTCAGGCGCTCCTTGTGACCCATGTAACTTTGCCTTATGGATAAAATAAATCTAGAATTAAAAATGTCTGTGACATCTTGTACTCGATAAGCTTTTTATTACCATGTGTATGATTTTAAGTCAAACCCTTGCACTCTAATAACTTTTCTCTGCTGCAAATTTTGCAAGAATAAAACATGTCGAACACGGTTTTGCTTCGTGTTTATTTATACACACGCATCCGAAATGGGGGGAATCCTCTTAAAATTATCCCCGCGATCTGCGACTCCCAGGCAATTTCTCGAGTCAAGCACCGTACAGCGCTCAATTCAGGGTTGTTTACTGCCAGAATCCATGCAATTTGCGTCGTACAGACGACAGTCAACCTCCACTATCGCTCCGATCGTGATCACGGGTAATTTTTCTGTGCCCTTTGTCTTCCAGTGATCTGATTACTTGCCCACGGGAGATTAGACCTTAATGGACAGTCTCAGGCCATTGTCCAGGGGTGCAAAGGCCTCTCAGAGGCGCGTGTCCGGTATGCCGCACAGGACTTTGTGGTCAGTCAGTCGTGGACAGAGGAGTTTTCCTCAAGGTGTGGTGCGAAATATCTTTTTTGGTACCTATAGAGTTCAATGGTACCTAGAGAGTTCAATGGTACCTTCAGTGCCTGATTAGGATCTTTATATGAGAGGTATCCTATTTCGAACTGCTCGTTGCCAGGTTCAACCGGAAATGGGAAAAAATTATATGGCTAATTCTGTTCCTAACAGACATGGTGAAATTACTTCTTGCGTAAATCAGCATTAAGATACAACATGGCTTGCTAAAGATGGGACGCGTAACCAATTCCATAAGAGTCCATCTTTTTTTACTGTCAGCATATGCAAATCAGGTGAGATAGTAGGCAGGAAAAACTATATATTTTTACATTTCTGGTGACAATTATCTGGTGCCGAGCCGTATTTACGCAAAAATACCTTTTCGATTAAAATTGCTACCCTAAGCATAGGGCTTAGGGCGACAAGTTTAGGAAGATGACAAAAAGTGCCTGCCAGAGTACTTTCACTGGATGACATCTCTCTATATAACTTTCCATAAAAATATCTTAATAAAAGATTCACCATTAACAATCAGTTAAAGTAATCTTCAAAGTGTAGGTCTTCTTGGAAGATTGAAGGTGAGTTAGCAATGGGGTTTTAAAATTTTTAAATACTATTATACGTCTATTTTTTAGTGGCGCACATTAATCTGTATAAATAAAATTAAAAATCTGCCTGTTTGTGTGTGTGTGGGTGTGTATTTTGTCACATCATCACTGCGCCGAAATCCATGAAATGAAATTTCGTAGATAGCTTTTAAATAACCGCACCTAAAATGTAGTCCATGCTTCGAGTTTTTACGATCAGGGGTCCACGAGATATTAAAAAACGAGAGACATTAATCATGCATAAAGTATTGTTTATGGAAAACTTTTACATATTAAAATTTAGCATACTAAGTCTTAAGCATACTACAATTTTCTTTTTACGGCAGTTATTGTGCGAACGGACAGACAGACAGATAGAATGAACAAAGTTATAAACACTTTTCAACTACGTTGGAAAGTGTTTAAAACGATTTTAGCTTTGGAAAAAATGAAAACATGATTAGAGTCATAAGAATGTTCGGCTGTTGCAGACTTCGAAACTCCTTGTTTAGAAACATGGCCCATGTATTCCTTAATACGAAATTTAAACCTATTTTAGTTTGACCAACAAAGCCAAGATCGCATTCGCAAGGAATGGGATAAACACCTCAACGATTAAAAAGAAGAATATGATCTTTTAAGAGAAACGAAAGTAGTTTTGTTGAGAGATTTAAAGACACACCTAAAAATAAAACGGGGAAGAATATTAGCGACCTGATAGCTAACCGTTGAATAAAAAGATTGAAAGATAGAATTAGTGGGCAAACCCCTTGACGTTGAAGGTTAGAACTCAAATTCGGCTTGTTGAATTAATGCAAAGCCATGTCGATAATCGTGAGATTATAGCCTCTAGAAACGGTCCAAGATATCAGATATAGTCAATCTCACAATTAAGTGTCTGGGAATCAGAGCACAAATTTAAAGCATAGTGAACATAAGTGTAAAAAGAAGATTTTTGCTGAACTGAATGATTAGAACGATCATAAGGACGCTTAGGTCTACGGAAGACAGAAGATGAAAAGATGGAATTATCGTTGGGGTGTTTATCACATTCCTTGCTAATGCGGTCTTGTTTATGTTGGTCAAACTAAAAGAGCTCTTAAATTTCGTAGTAAGGAACACAAGATCTATGTTTCTGGACAAAAAGTTTTTATGTCTACAATTGCAAAACATTTTTGAAATTCTAACCATGTTTTTAATTTCTCCACAGATAGGATCATTTATACTCCTAATTCCATTTTCAAAATTATCTTGAAAGTTTTGCTTCTCTGACAAAACCTCTTGTTAATGATAATTATCTAGTTTTCTGTTTTGCTTGGAAAACTGTGTTTTAATTTTTCAATTTCGTTTGTCCCTATCTTATTTGGAAAATTTTCGTTATTTTTCTGTTATATCAATTGGGATTTTTATGAACAAGTGATTTGAATCCTTTGTTGGACGTCCTCTTTCATCTTTGATATTTAACCGTTCATTCATTCTGTTCCCCCTCTTGCTCCTTCCTCCTGGGTTTTTACCCCCCCCCCCTCCTTCTTCTCTCGCCGCTGGCAATACTCTTTCCCTGCTTCTGCAATGTTTGCTGTTACAGTATCAGTCGCCGATCTTTCTCTGACGAATGAAGATTACTTCTTGTGTGTCCTGACTAAGAAGACTGTTCTTGCCTTCGAAACCTGTCGATACTTTTAATTTTTTTATTATATACTGCTTTTAACGAAGTCATTTGAATTTTGCAAATAACATGTATTTATACTGCAGACGATTTTGTTTTCTCGATTTAAATAAAAAAATGGATTTAAAAATAAATTTCATTAATTAACTGAATTTTATTTTTGACTGGATTACATCAATTACGGCCTTCGGGTTTAAGATTACGGGAATTATTGATAAACTCATTTGTGTTTAGTCAATTAACTCATATATTGCAAGCTAATTGAATCACAGAATAAAAGTGATCTTTATCTTCTAATACAATTTAAGCGCTTTCCTTTTAACATATATTAATCGCATTTCATATTCTTTTGTTGTTGTTGAGACCTAGACCGTCCGACCTACCAGAAAGGTGTAAGGTAACTGTTTGGACGGCCGGGAACTGCCACCCAATTTAGACCGGAACCCAGTGGGGGAGGCATCCACAGAGACCGTACCCTCCTTCCCCTACCACCAACCTCTCGGAAGGACTTACGGACCCACATGTTTAACGTGATCGTACTCCGCATGAACACGACGGCAGTTGTAGCAGCGTGCAAATCCAGGGCGCAAACCACCGGGCTACCGCGTCCGAAATGTGCCAACAGCACACTGTGTTCCCAGGTGGTCACCCACCCAAGTACTTACCGCGCCCGATGCTGCTTGACTTCGGTGATCTAACGAGAACCGGTGTTATCAGTACGGTAGGGCCGTTGGCAGTCATATTCTTTTGTGAAATTATTCACACACGAAACAAGTATGTTTTATTCTTCAAATCTGCCCGGGAAGATAATTTTGTATAGCGAGAACAGAGATTATTATGCGCCTTTTTAGGAGAATTAAGTTAAATATTGAAGTAGAATGTTTTAAATAACAATGTTATTTAATTTTGTAGGAATTTGCACATAATGGTGAATTTTAAGTTTCTTGATTTTATATACTCCATACGAAGAACGGGTATACTACTAGGCAAGTTTTATCACCCCACGGCGATATGCAGAATAATGTGAATGAAAAAGCCGTTTCTTTCAGGCTGTTTATCATCATAATCACTTATAACTCGAGATTGACTCAATAGATTTACATACTTTTCTCACTGGTATTTTTAATTTAAAAAAGAATAAGGTTTGTGGCTAAACATATTTATGACTAGCAGTATACCAGTATTTCGTGCGACATATATGATGTAAAAACTTAAAATTCACAATTATGGGTAAATTCCTATAGTTTTCTAAATGGCATTTTTATTCGAAACATTCTATTAAAATATTCAATTTAATTTAACTCTCATAAAATAAAATATAAGAGTTTCTGTTCTCGCTATACAAAATTATCTGAGGGCACATGAAAACATTGGTGCACGAAACACCTGTTGATTCCCTGGAAGATTTCGCTGCGAGAATCTTTTGTTGCTGCGGACAAGATGCAGAGCCTACTTCGACGATAAGAACTTGCAATTTTGTCCCAGTTGCTCAAAGGTAGAGCGTAAGATGGCCAGTTTGGAGATCCAAGGTTCGACCTCCGGTTGGGACAGCAAGGTTCTTTACAAAGAAGACGTTACGTTGAAAGATCAACACCACATCAGGAGTCTGCGAGAGGGTGCGACAGTCGTCGGTGTCGGCTGTGCAACGACGCCACATTCAGTAGCTACTTTGAATCTTTCTCTAATGCGAATGAAAATTTTCCTAAATTAGTTAAGTCTATTTTTTGTCATTGTTGAAAGATCAAAGTGGATATATAACTTTACTCTTTCTGGCACTATGAGTTGAATGCGGCCGTAGGTTATATTGCAAATACTGTTCGTCTTGTTGTGTACTATCAACCCCCTTTATTTGTTGAAAGAGGGGTGTATACATATGGGAAGGGTGTATACATACAGGGGTGAATACCTGTACACATAGTACAATATAGGGAACGTATTGTGACGGACACGAAAATTTGACTTCGAGTTTCCGACGGAAAACCACGTTTCAAGCATCCCTGAACTCGAATTCGACGTTTTTGAGATAATATATGTGTGTATATGTCCGTGTAAGCGATAACTCACGAACGAATGGAGCTTTTCGAATGAAATTGGGTACAAATGTTACGATCGATAAATACTGGAAGTCTATTGATTTTAAACACAATCGAATGCTTTGAAGATCCCCAAATTTTGGAATGAACTTTTGAAAATATTAAAAATTTAAAACATTCAATACTGTTACGCAAATTATCATTTTTTATGTAACTTTTTATTAGAAAACGAATGGCACCTACTTTAGAGCATTAACATTAACCATTCTCGAGATATTGCTTCTCCGTATATTTTTTCTGACAAATTTATCAAAATATTACATAAAAAGTATTAAGTATTATGAAATACGTTCACTTTTCATGCAATATTATGCAACAAATTTGTTAATATTATTCTCGTGGATCTAGTTTGCTTCATTCACGAGAGAAGATACTTGTATAATAGTTTTGTACTTTTACGACCAATAGTAATTCGCCAATAGTAATTTACAATTCGCCAATAATAATTTATATGTAAACCCTACTCTCCGTCTGCGTGTAACGCATGGTAACTCATGGAGATGCATTTTGCGAACATGACGACTCATAAAAATATCGCCAACTTAGCGATATGTCGCCTCAAATTGACAAAAATACAGTCAAAATTGGCAAATGACGCTAAATTAACGAAAAAGACGACAAATTTTTGAATGATTTATTAAAATATTTTAATATATGGATTATGTTACTTATTGCAGATGCTATAAATATTGATAACTGTCAATTTAGAGAATTGCGTGAAATGTAAGTTAATCGGGTACTTCGAAATAGTTTTTCATGTTATCATCCGGAAAAGCGCCAAATGTACAATTCAATGCTAGAAATACTGTACCGTAGATATTATACATTATTTTTTCACCGTGAAAGAAGTAAACTAATTGCATTATATAAGGAAATGCATGTGTTGCTCTCATCAGATTTTGTTTATTTAATTTTATTTAAACACCATCAGAACCCAATGACGTATGCAGGGGAGGGGGCCTTAAGTTTCATACTGCCCTTCCCCCCCCCCCATCCATTGTCTTAAAAATGACATTAGTTCTTCATAGGATTCATGTTGGGAAACGAAATCAGCCCCTCTTCCCAGATTCTAGCTCCGCATATGCCGTCAGTACTATCTCTCATTATAGTGCATCGAAAATTTTCGCAAAACGGAGACAAGAACGAACTCAAAATCCGGGACATGTCTAAAACAACCGGGACAGATGCACAACACCACCATAGATAGGCACACTCCTCAGCTTATAAGACAAAGGACAAAGACAATCACATCACCACGTGTGACCCGCAAAAGGAGTTTGCACTGACCAATCATTGGTACATTGTCTCACAGGAGCTGAGATCCCAGACTTCGATATCAGTGTCCGTGCCCAAAGGAAGTGCAAGCGATGATAATGAGGGCAATAGTTAGCAATAATAATAAGTTTCACGAACGGAGTAAAATCAAATAGTGCATGAAGAAACGGGGTGTTATGGACGCAGAAAGGTATCTATTTTGCATAATTTAACTAGTGGGAGGGTACTTTGACTATTTGAATAGACAATGATGTCTTAGAGTTGAATGAACAGTTGGATTTAATGTGATGTGGATGAGTTAGATCAATGATCCTTTTGAATTTTAAGCGTTTACGAAGGGCAAAATCCTGCGAGTAAAATATTTTTTCAGTATAGTAGACACCAGAATGGCTGGAAGTGATGTTTAGGTCGATAGAAGCATTTAATTCAGTGCAAGACAGGTTTTAGTTTTAATGTTACTAGAAAGCAGTATGTAAAACGCCGAGCACAGATAAAACTTAGGAAGTCGCACATTCCGCTCCGGCAAAGTGAGCAATGTAGATAATTTTTTGTAGTTTAATTACAACAATCCACTACTCTGACTTCGTGTTTACTGAGAAACAAGCGGATCAAAATATGAGAGATTTCCAGAAGTTTCTATAGAGAGTCTACAGGGTGTCCCAAAACGATTGAAACACGCTTTAATTCCTTACCTGTTGGAGATAAGTGGGCAATGTAAATTGCAAAAATGTTGAAAGTAAGGTAGGAAATAAGACTCACTACGTTAATGAAATAGTCTTACCATTAATTTCCAAAAGTTACACTTTTTTAATTTTTGTACGACCCCTTTAAACAAATTTGGTCAATTGGAAAATTTTTATTTTTAATGCAACAAAATCAATAAAAACACCGCATATCTGTATCTTTAAAATCAACTGAATTATGATAAAAGAAAAAAATCTGACTTATGCCACTTTTCAGTACTATGTGAAAGGCTGTTTCTTCAGTGAAAATAGGGATCATAAACGAATTGACGATGAAAATTGTTTAGATCAAAAATACGTTAATATGTGTCAAATTTTTTATCACAAATGCATCTAAATAAAGCATTACACAGACTGAGATCATATAAAGCAGCGGTACTCACTACGCGGTTGGGTATCCTATGTATTATCATCCAGTTTTATCTTTTTTGTGATATGTCACAAATTTACATTTCTAATTTGATATAGGGTTCCCATTCATAATGTTCAATTTTCAATTAAATACAACTCGCTCAATTTTAAAGATACAGATATGAGGGATTTTTTTAATGATCTTGTTGCATTAAAAATAAACATTTTCTGATTGACCCAATTTGTCTAAGGGGGTCGTATAAAAATTTAAAAAGTGTAACTTTTTGAAAATGAATGGGAGGACTATTTCATTAACGTAGTCTTATATCCTACCTTACTTTCAACATTTTTGCAATTTACATTGCCCACTTATCTCCAACAGGTAAAGAATTAAAGGGCGTTTCAATCTTTTGGGGATATCCTGTATAAAGAAGTCATCACTCGGTTGGAGAGCAGTTGATACGAAATGAGCTACATTGGATTGAACTGTGATTTTTGTCAATGTTTTGAGAATAATGTCGATTATTTTAGGAAATTGGTGGAGCATTTAAGTACTGTTTTACTGTATATTGTTGTACATTTAAGCTGTGTTTGTGAATAAACGTGTTAGTTATCCAGAAATTTGAACTTATTCTTGTATCCTGAGCGCACACTCACTATTTCAGAGGATGCATCGTAACAATATAATAAAAATTGAAAATAATATTTTGAACAACAAGAAATAATATTTTGACTCGAAAGGCATTTTTAAAAAGTCGCTTTGAAAATGATTATTTCTGGGAATGCACTTAATAAGCAAGTAAAATTAATCGTGAGCATGGGTACCATGCGAATGTCACTCTCCAGCTCAACCGTTTGGTTCTAACTTTTGAAAACAAATTCCAACCGACACCCGACTTTTCAGATCGATTTATTTATACAAAATCTTGGTTGGCGTTGATTTTCAAGATGATAGCTTTAAAATTTTCGTAAGAATTGTTGATGGTCGCAAGGAATGATACTCGAAAACTTGAAAAGAAAATGTGTGGAATTTGCTTTCGTGCATTATAAGCATAGGTTGTTGTTGTTGTTGAGACCCAGACCGTCATACCTACCAGAAAGGTGTAAGGTAACTGTTTAGACGGCCGGGAAGTGCCACTCTATTTAGCCCGGAACCCAGTGGGGGAGGCATTCACAGGGACCGTACCCTCCTTCCCCTACCACCAACCTCACGGAAGGATATTATAAGCATAGGTGAAATGTATCGCTTTATTTTGAGGTTTGCAAGTATCGCTATTCAGTTCAACCGTTTGGACTCATTGATATGGGCTCTAACTTTTACGTTAACATCAAACTTTGTAGTTTGATTAATTAAGTTCCAATTCAGAAATAAATATTTCGATTTAACAAAAATTTGTCTTTTTACTCTTATTAATAGTTTTAAAAGACTTACCATGGAAAAAAGTAACCAAGGAAAAAAATATAAAATATTGTTGCTACCTATCTTCTAGAATCGGGGATGTACTCTCATGAAACAAGAATGAGTTCAAATTTCTGGGTAACTAACACGTCTATTTACAGGCACAGCGTAAACAGGACCAATATACAGCAAATAATTAACTCGATAACTATCTCACAAGGTTACAAAACAACTGTCAGGTACAGTAAAACAGCAATTAAATGCCCCACTCATGTTACAAAATAGCAGCTACTATTTATGCTCAAGCCATTGACGTATCTCACAATTCAATGTAGATAGTATCACTTCAGCTGAACGATGTCTCCTTTTATAAACTCTCAGTAGAAACTTACAGAAGGGGGCTCGTATCGCGTATAATATTCGTTATTTTGAGAGGATTCTAGAACATTAAAAAACTCGCCAAATTAGAGATAAATTGCCGAATGTAGCAACTAACTTCTCCTAACTTCATATGGCAACCCTAAATTCATGTCATAGGAATGGCTGCCTGTAAAGGTGTTTTCTCCTTCTGGTTTTCAAAAGAGACTCCAGTAAAGCCATTTTACATATCCGTAACAATATATAATACAGGCATACGAATGCTCATCCACTACGTGATACATAGATAAATGTATACTTATTTATATTTGTATCTTTCCCTATTTCAAGTTTTTAAATATAATTCTAAATTAGTAAAATACAAATGAATGGTGATAGATTAGAGAAAAAATAAATACTTCCAAGTTCTGCACTTGTTTTTGTGCACATTCAACACAATTAAAGTAAAAAGTATCTCAACTCAGTACCGCATGCTTTAGAGCAGTGGTACCCAAACTTTGGGGCATCGAGATCCACTTCTAATATGCATTGAAGCTAAAGATCGACTTAATTTTCGAGAAAATCTAAAAAAAATGTGAATATTCGTTTTTAATTATTTTAGACGAAAATGTCTCTGAAACCCCAGAGAGAGAGAAAGAGAGAGCATATTTTTCTTGAACATGCAAATATTGCACTATTGCAGAGTGTGAAATTTAAAATTATGTTTCAAGCATACACCACTTTTTTATTGAAATAAATGTATTTAATATTATACGCAAACTGTCGGACACATGTTTTTATTTTATGAAAAGACTAAGACAAATTTTCGAGCCTTGAGCGAAGAGAGTTCATCTAACGTAGGGTTCATCAACTTTTCATTGCCTCAGGAACCTTTCTGACTTGTAGTATTTCCGAAGGAACCCTCGTAATTTGAGAGAGTATATAACTATATATATATATATATATATATATATATATATATATATATATATATATATATATATATATATATATATATATATATATATATATATATATATATATATATATATATATATATATATATATATATATATATGGGTTATATAGGTATATAACCTACTACTAATTATAATCCTCTTGCTATTACTATTGCTCTTGCTACTACTGCTGTTCCTGCTACTAATACCAGACTAGTGCACTAGAGAAGTTTAGCGCATCTTTTTAAATGGACTAAAATAAAGAGGTGTATCTTTATAAACCTCTTGATTAAAATCCATTCCAAAAGATTCGCTAAAATTCTATTGAATTTGAAATTAAGTGGTGGTTGTATTAGTGTATTTTTGCATTAAATTTTGCTACAGACGGACACATGAGTGCCGCGGCGATCTTAACATCACTCTTGTCCGGTGCACCCTGCTGCACTACGGACATCATTTCTTAGAGATCATTTTACAGTTCAATGGTAATTTTTCGCGGAGCCCTTCAGATATATCCCGGAACCCATGTTGAAGAGCCCTGATCTACCGGATCATCTCCTAAGGATTGACTCAAAGTCCGGACTAGAGAGGGCGCGGCAGTGCTACCTACTGGCAGCACTGCAAATCATGTCTTCAACCATGTCTTGCCAACCGCCGTCTAGAAGAGAGGCTGCAATGAGCTTGTTTGCATTAGGAACCCGACCACTCTTCTTGGGGGGCTCTGCTACACAGTAAACTCTCTCCTTCTCCTTTGCTCCTCTCTCTTTTGATACCTTTATCGTCCAAGGTACTGTATGACAGCGAATCATGAGCCGTATGATTCAATCAATCAGAAGCCTGCATCCAGTTGAAAAAAATGCTAGGAACCAAATTACTATTCAAATGCTATAAGGAACATTTTACATTCGATGTAGGAATACGAGGGTTTTCCCTTACACGCCCCAAAATGCAAACGATTTGGAATCTTTTAATTTTTTCTATGAACATTTAATATAAAAAATTAATTAAATTATAAATACATTTAATCGTACTCGTTTACTAAATGAGAGTTTTGAGGCAATATTTAGTTTTCGTTCCCGGTAAGATTCGAGAGAAATTTCATTATAAACAAATTTGTTTTCTAATGATTTATTTTGTTTTCTAATTGTTTTCACCAAAAATGCACACAAAATCGGAATCCGTCATTTGCTCAGACTCTGCTGTCTACGTTAAAATCTACCAACGGACACAATATAAATCTTAATTTCAACTATCTCGGCATAATTAGACCAATTTATATATTGGCCATATATTCAACAAACAATGTAATGTATATATTTCTAATATATATGTGACCGCGACTTAAATAATACAGATACATATAACACTATACTCCAAATTTCGATCATATATTAGAACGTACACATCCATTATGCACATGCGCGATTAGAAAACACGATTACCTCTTTCTGTAGGCGTGTCTTGAGTAGGTAGGAAAACTCTGGAAGGAGTCCGCTCAGAAAGAAAATGATTAAAAAATTTCAAGAGATCGATTGCTTCAAAAATTTATATTTAATCAGTGTGTGGGTTGAGGAAAGTATTTATTATTTTGGAGCAGTCTGTGATATTTTAAGGAACTGCTGTTAAATTATAAACGCTGGATTGCCCATCAATTTTTATACCGCAATATAAAAATAAGGGAGGTCAAAAACGCACAAAAATTAAATATATTTTTTAAATTCACGAAAATTCGTCTATTAATTGTATGGATTCCATTTGTATGGAAAGTTTGTTTGAAAGAAAAATTTTCGATCTCCTATAGTGTCAAGACGGACACTGCGTGTCTATTTTTTGGTCGCTAAAGAATTCATTTGTGTGAATATCGCCCAAAATCGTTGTACATCGTGATAAAACAAAAAATAACTAAAAAAAAACTAATTCGAAATTTTAAAATATAGCGCCGAGGTGTATCTATTCGGGTCTTTAAGTTTATCTATGTACCAAATTTCATGGCTGTACGACGCTTAGATTTACAGCTACTGACTGCACACAGAGACAGACAGACACGCATACATTTTCCTTTATTATGTAAGACAAATTTATTTTCTATTGATTTCATTTTTCTTTTCTAATTTTTCGACCAAAAATCATGCTTTTTGGTAATAATCTAAAACTACTGCATCTAAAACAGCGATTAAGAAATGCTGTGTATATATATATGCTGTGTATAGTATAATATTTTAATCGGTAATTTATCTAATATTAGCTAAATATTGGCAAGCAAATAAATATTGGCTATTCCATAATGCTTTCAGGTTGCATTGGCTCAATATTGGAATGCTACTAAAAAAATCGGAACATCTGAAAATAAAAATCTCCCGATTGTTAAAATAACATAGCCAGTATATATAATAGAAACACCTTGATTTATCTGTTTGTTTATCTATATATATCTGGGCAACGCTTGGTGAAATTGGCTGAATATCTCGAATTTGGCGAGATTTTTTAAATGTTTTCCAAATTAACGAAAATGTCGTCAAATTGATAAGAATGTAGCCAAATTGGTATAAATTATGGCTAATTGATGAAAATTCAATACCTTGGAAAAAATATAAGAATCTAATATAAGAATAACCTATTTCTCCGTCTGTAACGCTTGACGTAATTCTGGCGGCATATCGTCAACTGGCGAGACTTTTTAAATGCTGCTAAATTGACGAAAATGTCGCCAAATTGATAAAATTGACTTCATTGATCACTAAATCAATGAAAATGACGACTTATTAATGAAAATTTAATATCTTGGAAATAACATAACAAACGACTATATGAATAACCCATTTCTCCACCCGTCCGTAATGCTTGGCCAAAATTTTGGCGAGATGTCGCAAATTTGGCGACATTTTTAAATATTGATAAATTGACGAAAATGTCGCCAAATTGATAAAAATGTCACCAAATTGATAAAAATAACGCTTTCCTCCGAATACCAAAACCAACTAAAATCAGGCGTGGCCGCTAAATACATATTGGTTGAAAAACAGAACACAAAATGAAGCCTATGCTTATTATTGTTGTAGCTAATTAAACAATCATAATCGAACTAAATTCAGAAGAATACAGTATAATTTCAGTAATCCGGCATTATTGGAAACCAGTAAATATCGGATTACTGGAATAGTCGGTTTATTGGAAATTAGGGATAGTGGGCAAATAAAGCATTTAAAATGTATTATATAACATGTTATTATATAAATGTTATTATATAGCATGTATATACTTGAGTTTACTATAGTGTGGCATGCACAAAACAAATCTATATTTACGCATTATATTTTTATATTGTACGCTTGTAGGATATTTTTTGGTATAAAAAAATTATTGGGTAGAGAAATATTTTTTAATAGATGATTGGTTCTATGTCAATATTGGCGATGTCAGAAGTGTCACTGTTTAACGGACTTTTTTGTAAAAGAAATAAACATCATATGACATGGTGTTTGTTTAGATAATTACGTTTTTTGATAATTATGTAATGGGAATGGTGGCCGCCCTTTACCCTTTGCTACATTGCCTAAAAGCAAGAATGAGAATGGATGAATCAAGAAAATCTGTAACATAACTTTAAACACAGCGGCATGGCGGACTTAGTATTTAAGTCTATAAAATACAAAGTGTTCCTAGAAAAAGGTCTTCATGGAAGTCATTTCTACCTTAATATGTAGAGATATCTGACTTTAACTAATAAGCATATCCTCCATATCAAAAAATAGCAGGATGTATTCTGCGCCAGTTAGTCTAAAATTCCAAGCTGACCATGATAAGTGTCTTTTTAAAGACCATATAACGAAATCTGCCATAAAATCGATCTGAAGTTTAATTACGTTGAACTTTTAGTTGAATTTTCATGTGAGAAACGTTACGCATCGCCGAACCCAATCATCAATACTTTTTTCTGAAACAAAGCTCCATTTAATCATTTTTTTTATATTTATTATTCCGCAGGCGTTTACCTTTGGAGCTGAGCAATTACGAACACAAGCATCCCGGCTTTTTTGAGAGGCATAACATTAATAAATTTTAGAACGCGAAGATCCTGATGTGTTTCCGCTCGGACACCGTCTCCGAAACGGAAACAGTCTTTGTATACAACTTGTGTCATAAGCCCGATAAAGCACATAGTGAAGAAGAAAACAACAAAAGTGATCGCCATGGTATATTCAAATGCAATCAATGTCTACAGAAAGTACTACCTGACTGGTGAAGAACAATAGGGTGCAGAGTTAAAAAAACGCAGCATAAAGACAAAAGGAGATAGAAGGGGCAATTTCGGACCTTTTTATGGGATAAGATTGGTCATTGAGAAAAGTGGGGACGCAATTTTGTTCTTTGAGATGGTTATTTTGTTTGGAGCGGGTTGTTGACCTTTGTGTGATGACAAGGTTGTTTAAGGTGGGAGGATTTATGGATGCGTTTTCATCTTTTTATTTATACCGTTGAATTTGAAAGATATGCAAGTATATCTTGACGTGGAAATGTGTATCATAAGAAAATCCTTCAGCAGACTCATACTATTGCATGGACATGTGGAGCATAAGAAAATACTAAATAGAGTGAAATACTAAATAGAGAGAAAATACTAAATACTAAATAGAGCGTAAGAAAATACTTCAGCATACCCATACTAGGGCATTGACATATAGAGCATTTGGCCGGGTCCCGTAATTTAGGGGCCCTAAAACGAGCACAAAATTAAATTTATTATCATTTTGTACTTGTCTAATTCGGTCGTTTTAAATAAAATTGTTTGCGGAAATTGAATAGCCTATATTTATAGTCATATCATATGCTAATCATATCACCTTGTTGACAAATCTACAAGCTTGACTTGAAACTTGGCGCAATATTGCCACCTTGATGACTTTTAGGAAATATCGCCAAGTTGGAAGCAATCACGTTTTCTGTGGAAAAAAATAAATGTTATATCTTGAGAACGGCTCATAAAGATTACTGAAAAATAATGCCCATTTTTTCTTTATTAGAAACGTGTTTACAAAACATTCAATCATGTGATAATATTGTGGACATATTAAAATTTTTGAAGATGTTCTCCATTTTAAATCAAAAATATTCAATATCTCAAGAACGGTTTATAGGTTATCATTCCATAAATTATGACTTTCGCTTCTAAATAAAAAAAATCATACAAAGAGTGATAATTTTATAACCGTTTTTAACATAATTATGTTTTCATTATTTTTTCTCGGTTTTCGAAAAAAATATTCAAAAAGTTAAAAATGAGTTCCAGCTTTAATTTCATCCTCCGACAAAGAATAGGTATTTCACTTTCACCAATTGAAATGACCGTGCGATTCGACTATGAATCGATTATAATTCGATTTGTTCTATTTGTTCGATAGTTAGTTATCTAAAATCTCGAAAACTTTTCGAGTGAGTTTATTTTATTTCTTATGAATTTTCTCCATTTTAGTAGAAAACATGAAATTTCTCAAGAACGGTGCATTTTAAGCGTCTTATCAATTATGGCTAACACCTTTAAATAAAAAATCCCATATGAAATATTTAATTTTGTAACATTTTTATTAGTAATTATATTTTTATAACGTTTTTACGATTTTCGAAATAATATATAATGTCTAAAAAATTGAGAATATTCTGATGGATCATTCGACCTCAAAATCACTCCGAGGTTCATCTGTTGAAATAAATATGAAAATTGTATTCGATGCTATCGATTTCTACGAAAAACATTTTTCTTTCAAACGTGTTGACAACATTGAAAAAAAAAATGACTCGTAATCATTGATGTTCACTGACTGACAAACGTGCAGACAACATTGAAAATATCTGATGTGGGCAACACATGACTTTCCTTATATAATGCAATGAATTTACTACTTTTACAGTTAAAAAAAATGTTATTCTTATAGTAGATACTTATATTCTTTCCAAGATATTGAATTTTCTTCAATTAGTCGTCATTTTTATCCATTTGGCGAGATTTTTGTTAATTTGGCAACAATTAAAAATATCGCCAAGTTGGCGACATTCCACCAAATTCGTCGCCAAAATCTCGCCAAGCGTTATGGACGGAGAAATAAGTTATTCTTACAGCAGATAAATGACAATTGGCGTTCAAATACAAAAGTATTACTCAAAGTATCTTTTTTCATGACTGGAACGAGCTAGATCCACGAGAATGATGATATCACCCAATTTATCGCATGGTATTACATATGAAAAGTGAACATGTTGAGTGAACAATAGGAAATATTTTTTTTTTATTTTATATAACTTTTTGATAATTTTTTTTTTAAATGTGCAATATCTCGAGAACGGTTCATGTTAGCGTTCTGAAATTTATGTCAATCGTTTTCTAATAAAAAATTACATAAGAAATGTCTATTTGCTTAACTTTATTAGCGGTTTTGATTTTTCGACGATTTTTTCAAAATTTCACTCGAAAATTTAGGGGGGGGGGGTGTCTGAACACTCGATTGCGTGTAAAAACAATAGATTGTGATTTTTGTACCAACTTTGGTTCGAATCGGTCCATTCGTTCGTTAGTTATCGTCTCCACAGACTCACTGACACACACACACATACACACACACACACAGACAGACATCACTTCAAAAATGTTCGATTCGTGATCAGGGATGCTTGAAACGTGCTCTCCCGTCGAAAACTCGAATTCGAGTTTTCGACCCCGTCACAATACTTTCCTTATACATTATGTCGAAAGCCCAGAACGACCGACTCATCCGAGGACATGAGCAGCAAGATGGTCGTCCGCCTTATACATTATGTATATAAGGAAAGTAAAAAAAAATTGACTCTTATTCATTGATGTTCAAAACATACAGATTCATTAAAATCCGCTATCTTGACTCATCACGATACTTTCCCTTTGCATTTAATACGTATGCAATGTCAGGAAAAAACAATCTGACATATCAACTATAATATTTTGCATATTGTAAATCTATGTATTAGACATCATATTCATTCCATATTTAATTATACATCAAATTTGATGAAGAAACTGAAGAAATTCACTTTAGACGGTCACTGTCCCTAAAGCTAGAAATTCCGATTTTTCTTGGCCCAATTCGCTCAAACAAGTTCCGTCTTATTAGGAGCAGTCCTAAAATTGGATTTCCACCATCCTATCTTCCTATTGCACTGGAAACTGTTCCTACAGTCCAAAGTTTATAGATACTAGTAGTATCTATAAACGTCACTACAGTCCAGAAGCTATCCTAGTGTATTTGCGTGCCACTGATATTAACCTTTAGAGGCGTGTCACGGAAATGTCGCTGGTGAGGTGTCGCTCTCAATCGACCTGCCGTAACGCATGCCAGGGCCCCTCTTCGTATTCAGGGCCCATTAGCGTGCGGTTCCCGGTAATTAGGTAATGGGGCCCTTCCATGCCGACCAATGACCACGCGATGCCACAACTTCCGTTCTTCGCTGAACAATTGATGGAAAGTATGACTTGCATTAGCATTTTCGTGGAATGACCTTTAGAACAGCGATTGGGAAGGGGTGACTATCGATGCGTTAGATTTCAACTTAACTCTCAATTTATTTTAATTTTGTTTTGTTGATGTCCACCAGAAAAACAAACTTTCCTAACCATCGCAGTGTTTACTAAGTTTTTAAATTTTTTTCAACCCCTTTTAATATTTATCTTATAATCTTACACCCCTTTTAAATATTGTTCTTCATGATGAACTCTGTCTTTATATGGAAAAAAAAAATCTTTGTAGTTAATCCTTTTGTATAAGTAAATAATAATTATTTTGATTCGATATGAAATTTTAATTGAAATGGCTTCAAAAGTTAACAAAATACATAAAAAATCCAATATCCTTACCTATCTCTCATGCTTAGGAACAAATTTAGCGAATTATAGCCAACTTTGCAACTTTTGGGAATGTCAGCAAGTGGGCGATTATCGAACGTCTTTGAAAATAAAATTTAATTTCTGAAAACCCCTGTCGCATTGTAGGAATTTTTAATTTAATAATCTTGATTTAAAATTTAGACAGTTTCACTGTGAATGAAATTGGTGAAATTTGTTTGGGAGTAGTAAGTAATTTATGTTTTGTTAGAGGTTCTTTGTCATAAAGTGATTTCGCTTTGTTAGAGTACCTGTAGGCCGAGTCCAGGCTTGATTTCGCTGAAACGATTTTGGGCCGGCCTCGGGTTTAACTTTTTTTAATACTAAGAAGACAGGACGTATTTAATGTAATTATATAAATTGAATTTAATGAAGTACATTTAATTATTTTGTTGATTTCAGCTATGTAAAGATGCAATAAGTAAATCAAACTACTACTTGTAAGATAAAAACTCACAAAACTTCCCTGAAGAAAGCAAACATATCTCACTAAGGTAACATGCTTTTTTTCAAGGAAGTTTTCTAAGTTTTTATGCAAAAATAGTTTAAATAAATCAATATTTACCTTAATTCTTTGTACAAAAATTGAACAAATTGATGTTTTTGACCCCTTTGGATACATACAATTCTTGATCGGACCGGGCAGAGACTACTTACGAGTTTTCAGGTCCCAGGGTCACCCATAACGGAGAATGAACACAACCAGAGTGGGAGAAGAGAACTACAGAGGTGGGCCCGGACCGCCAATATTTTCCTTTTTAAGATGAAAAAGACATGAAAAATTCACAAAAAAAGGAAGAATCACAAATGGAGGGGGACCAGTGATAAATTTTTGGAGAACCCACAAATTTTATGGGCAACCCTGTTTTGGCCAAATTAGGATTTTACAATTACAAATTTCTTAGAGTTCTAGAACTGGAGCTTTCAAGTCTGGCTTGGTAAAAGTCTAAACTTTAATCCCGTGTAGGCATTTAATTTTGCATACCATCAAATGTGTGCATAATACAGCTTGAGAAACCCAAGTACGATGTATATGAAAGTATGTAAACTGCTTTTTGATTAAGCGATTAGATAGACTAGATAACTAGAAAGAGTAAATAGAGCTCCTATTATTAAAAGCGTATAAGAGTAATTATATATCTTTAATATTTTTGTTGACGGAGCTTAAGTAATGCTTTAAACGATTGCTGGTTGAAAATTAGGAGGAGGGAAGTTACTCCCCCCTCCCCCGTGGGAGTACATTGTCAAACTTGATATTAAACGAAATATTTTTTTAAGCTCTTTAAAAAAAAGAGTAACATGCTATAGCTGTGATCTTTTGGAACAACAATGCAGGTTTTGTATATATTTTCGTGCAAAATTTGAAAAAAAGAAATAAAAATATTTTACAAGCTGCTTAAAAATGGATTTTGGTATGAGAAATTTGAGCTTAGACGCACTCCTGTTAATTTGATAAGAGACTAAGCAGTCATTTGGAATCACTTACCAGACTCCTGGACATTCTAATTGAAGCCTCAACATGCGGACTATCTGGTAACAGTCGATCTCAGTCTGGGCGGAGCTCCTTTTCATTGTCCGAAACGGGCACAAGGCCTAAGTTCCATCTCATGTAGTCTATCTCGTAGTATAAAATTATCGAAGCCATCGATATATCGATATATCATTCAATTATCGATATATCATTCAAAATACCCCGAATTAGTTTTCTTAATTTCTTTCTTAAATTAATATATATATATATACTTTTTTTTTTTAATGAATTTTTTTTATCCACTGAATTTGTGTATATTAAAATATAGAATTAAAACAATACCAAAACCATAAAGCGCATTTGAAATTATGCGACATCAAGACTCAATAAAAACTATATATCATGAGGGCTTAAATTAGGATGACGCCCCTCAATATTATGCTTGGGTATCTTGAACATTTTGACAGGGCCTGACTAACGCAGGGGCATGCGGGACAATTATCCCAGGTCCCCGCATTAGAGGGGGCCTCAAAATTAAACAATTGCGTCACCGAAAAATTAATGACTGCTTACTGAAAAAAAAAATTATACCATCGGAATAGGTTTGCCCAGCGAAAATAATCATTTTGAGGATATATAAGATCGCACTCATTCAAGATCTAGAGTATTTTGGCTTCTTGGCTATGATAGAAAGTTGCCAATAATTTAAATTCCATTAAAACATGTAAACATTTTACTTTTTATGCCTTTTTCTAGGAAGCAGTTATGTTTTTGAAAAAACAATAGTCTTGTTTAGAAATGGAGGGGGCCCTAGGCTGTCTTCCCCGGGCCCCGGTTAGCTAAGTCGGACCCTGCATTTAAATCCACACATGGCCCCAAGAAATGTTCTTATAATTTATTAACCATTTAAATCCGCCACTGCTCTTGACACACGACGCATCCCCGAGCAAATCTACAAATAAAACACCCTCATCATCACTTGATCCCAAGACAGGTATCACTGAGAGGAACAGTACCATCCCATCCGATAGATCCCAGGAAGAAGAATGCTCCCTATGTCGTGACGTGACCGTCCATTTCGTGACAACAAACAATTCCCGGATATTGTCCGTCCACCCACAGCGCCACGATTAGCTACTTCTCCCGCCTCGGGGTAGGATGCGAGAGCTATATGGATGTTCGACGTGCTCCTTTTTATCTGATCCCAAGAATGTCAACCTGATCGCGGGTTTCCGCTGGCAGACGATTATCGGCTCCGAAAAGTGTCGAGAATTTTGAGGAGGATGAGGAGGAAAGGTGGGAGAGAGGAGTGGTGATACCAGAAAATTGTAAAAATGGATTCTGATTTCAGTTGTTTGGGATTGTACAGTGAAAGCCGCTGAAAAGATATATCGTCGTTGGTTTTCTTCCATACTAATTTTGATTCTTACTTATGATTGGTGTTTCGTAATAATAGAAATTCTTACCGAACGTGAAATTTATTACTCTGATATACTGACACATCGCTTTTAGAGAGGTGAACCGCATTGCCTGTCCCACAAAATGAGAAACTAGCTACGCTTTTGAATCAGGAATATTAAATTAATAATTCCTATAAAGCGACAGGGAATTATCAAAAAGCTTAATTTATTTCCCGCGTGATATTGGATATTCGTGAACTCTTGGGCGCAATTCCTAAAATTTACAAAGTTCACCAAATTTGTCGCCAGGCGCACAGATAGGCAGGTGGACAAACATATATATCGGCTTTTCTGTATATAACGGTTTCAAAAACTACAAAACTTATTGTCAAATAACAATGGCTAGTTGAGAAAAGTTAGTTGTTTACTGTTAGGAATTGTGATGCTTCCAAACCATCTTTGGTTTAATTAAGATAAAACAAGAAAGATCAATCATGCTTAAAGCATTGATTATGAAACACTTTCCAACTTCAATGCAATTTTATTTAAAAAAGTCGAAAATGCAATACATTCCTCGGTAATATTTTAAAACTTATCACAATACTACATTGATTTATTATATTTGAAAACTTAAACCTTCATTGAAAAAAATGAACTTCATTCAAATGACGGCATTGAAATATAAATTGCGTGATTTAAATATCTCTAAAATGCAATAAATTCCACGGTAATATTTTTAAATCTATCATAATACTACGATAATTTATTATATTTGAAAACTTCATCGAAAATAACTGAAATTAATTCAAATGACGTCATAGAAAAAATAACACGCCTGGATCTCTCTATAAAAGCAGGATTTCATTCATAACTTTCTCCATTTCATTCATCACAATACTATAATAATTTATTTTATTTAAAAATTAAGACCATGGAGCTACAATTCATAAACATTATGCTTAAAACTTCATCGAAAAAAATCGTACTTCTGTTTATAAAATCAATTAATATTTCATTCATATCAGCCATGCAGACTCCATGGACTGAATTATTTTGTGTTAAAGAAATACAGTAATTCTAATACAACTCATTCTACATATTTTGCTGTTTACATTTTACATAGGTGAAAAATAGGTTTAGTTGTAGAAATAATCAAATTTGAATGAGAATTTAAACTCAAATATATTGCCATTGTGTTGTTTTAGTATGTAGATGTACAGAATTTAAGCAGAAATAAAGTAGTTTTAGGATGGATACAACACTCAATATGAATTAAAAAGAACTTTAAAAAATCACGAATTTGAAACAAGATGGATGCCATATATCATTTTGAAGTGGGTCATGTGATCGTTTCATATCATGGTCACGTGATCGTTTCATATAAGATGTGTAATTATTATTTTAATTTTTATTTAAAAAACTACTGAATATATTTAGCTGAATTTTTTTTTTATATATTTTATGGAACAATTTGACTATTACCTAAAATTTTCGAAGCAATTTGGGAATTTTAAATCCGCTTAAAAAATGTTAGAAAAATTAGGTCCCATAGGGCTCAATGTATTTCATTTTTTCAACCCGGGTTTAATCCAAAACTAATTGTGTGATATTATTCATTTATATTCCCATAGGTCCTACAGACCGTCTGAACAACATACTAAAATTTCATTTTGATTAAGTCATTTTCACGGTAGTTATCGTGCTAACGGACAGACAGACACACAGACAGACAGAATGAACAAAGTCATAAGCACTTTTCAACTTTGTTGTAAAGTGTTAAAAAAAGCTGACCCATTTTATTAAGTGGTCTACAAAAATCAATAACAAGAAAGATCAATCATGCATAAGCATTGATTATGAAACACTTTCCAACTGAAATGTAATTTCATTTAAAAATTTCTAAAATGTGATTCATTCAGTGGTAATATCTTTTACATTATCACAGTACTACAGTAATTTATTATACTTAAATATTTAAAACTGTATCGAAATATAAATCATCTGATTCTTTATGCAAAATCAATGAATATTTCATTCATATAACTTGTATTCCAGACTCCAGAGCTAAATAATTTTGTGTGAAAAAAATTCAGCAATTCTTATGTAATTCATCTTACAATCGCTTGAGATATTTGCATTCTGCATATGTTAAAATTAGGCTTCCTTGAAGAAATAATAAAAGTTTAGGGATCATTTAAAATCACAACTATTGTAATTGCATAGGCACGGAATTTAGATACACAGATAATACACAGATAATATATATGTGTATGTGTATGTACTCAAAGTATTGGAATCGTGCCGAAGATCGGAACTCGAATTTTCAAAGGATCTACACGTTTTGGGACTTCTAGAACACGAAAAAACTACTTTTAGGAAGACGTCTGTGTGTGTAAGGGTGTATCTGTGTATGTTTCTGTGTGTCTGTGTGGATATTACATCCACTCTAATTGAAAAACTAATGGACCGAATTTCATACAATTTGGTAGGTATGTTTTTTGTGGGAAATCCTGATGTTCATTAGATTATAGTACGATTCGTAATAAAAGAATCTGCCTTCTTTGCGAAATGGCCGCAGAAATTGCCTTTATCCACTCTAGCTAAAAACTAATGAACCAAATTTAACAAAATTTGGAGTATAATATTTCAATAACCTACAAGTGATTTATATACCAAATTTAACAAAATTTTGTTTATAAATCATTTGTAGGTTATTCTACTACGATTCGGGAAAAAGGAACGGGCTATTTTTGCGAAATGGCCAGCAAAAATCGTTATATATAAAAATAAAAGACTACGTGTGCTCAATTATATCAATTAAATTCCTATTTTATATGTGATTTTTGACAACAAAAAGAATAAGACTAACCCCATTACTCTAGGACTAGCCGTTCTTGAGATATTCTAGTTTTTTCGCGTTTTCGCTACGCCACCTTTGACAATAAGTCCAGCTATCAAATGAGAACCAAATTTAAGTTTAACGTGTAAATTCAATGTCATTTAAAATACTTATGTTGTGCAGATAAACTCAAATTATCATTGAATAAATAAAGAGAACGAATATGAGTCTGCAGAGAAAGACATGTGCTGTCCACATCAGAATTTTTAACAATATTACACCAATGATTTATAGAAGTGAACGGGGATTATTTTCAGGCCATTTCGAAAAAAATGTATAATCTATATTTAAAGATCCATCAAATTTTTGTCGAATAAAATGTTCAACAAATTTAAGCTGTGTACCAAATTTTAACTTTCTAGGACGTAGGAAAGTGCATTTAAAATGCCATCAATTAAATTTATCATGAAGAGTTATATAAAATTTAAAAAAAATGAAAAATTGTTATCTACCAAATTTATCTTAAAATATGAAGCCACTCCCATATGCAAAACGTTTATATTTATATGATATTTTAAATGGATATTTTTAAATGGATATTTTAAATAATTTAAATGATTGAATTATGGTGGTTTGAATTGTGGTGATGTATTTGAAATTATTATATTTATGGATTGGTGGAACGATATGGTTGATTTTTTTATTTTAAATGGATATTTTAATTTATGGATATTTTAATTTATAGATATTTTAAATGGATATTTTAATTTTATGGCTATTTTAAATGATGGAACGATGGAACGAGGATGGTGGAATTAAGAGCCTAGCATATGGTCGTTATAAATTTAAATTAACGCGCGGGAAGTTAGCGCGCGAGAATTGCGCTCGGTAGGCCTGGGTTCGATTCCCGCCACTGATGCGGAGTACGATCACCTTAAACATATGGGTCGATAATTCCTTCCGAGAGGTTGGTGGCAGGGAAAGGAGGGTACGGTCTCTGTGGATGCCTCCCCCACTGGGTCCTGGTCCAAATTGGGTGAATAAAAAGAAAGTTATGGAGATTGTCGCGGAGGGCGCGGTAGTCCAGTGGTTAGCGTGCGGGAATTTCACTCGGTAGGCCCGGGTTCGATTCCCTCCACTGACAAAACTGCTGCCGTGTTCACGCGGAGTACGATCACGTTAAACATGTGGGTCCGTAAGTCCTTCCGAGAGGTTGGTGGTAGAGGAAGGAGGGTACGCACCCTGTGGATGACTTTCCCACTGGGTTCCGGTCTAAATTGGGTGAATAAAAAGAAGGTTATGGAGATTGTCGCGGAGGGCGCGGTAGCCCAGTGGTAGGCGCGCGGGAATTGCACTCGGTAGGCTAGGGTTCGATTGCCGCCACTGCCAAAACTGCTGCCATTTTCACGCGGAGTACGATCACGTTAAACATGTGGATCCGTAAGTCCTTCCGAGAGGTTGTTGGTAGAGGAAGGAGGGTACGGACCCTGTGGATGCCTCCCCTACTGGGTTCCGGTCTAAATTGGGTGAATAAAAAGAAGGTTATGGAGATTGTCGCGGAGGGCGCGGTAGCCCAGTGGTTAGCGCGCGGGATTTGCACTAGGTAGGTCCGGGTTCGATTCCCGCCACTGCCAAAACTGCCGCCGTGTTCAGGCGGAGTACGATCACGTTAAACATGCGGGACCGTAAGTCCTTCCGAGAGGTTGGTGGTAGGGGAAGGAGGGTACGGTCCCTGTGGATGCCTCCCCCACTGAGTTCCTGTCTAAATTGGATGGCACTTCCTGGTAGGTCGTTCCTTCTGGTAGGTCGCGCCAGCGAGTGTGCCACGGTTAGAATTTGCCACGGTCAGAATTTTCAAGGGTAGCGAACAGGCTGGTCGCCAAAGGCGGCTAGTTATATAATATCTCTCTCTTTTCTTTCTGGAAGATATCCCAAAGTCAGAATTTAATTGAATTTGTTTTTTTCCCTATATTAAATAATTTTTTTAATTAAAAAACTACTTAACATATTTTACTGAATTTTTTTTTATATATTCTATGGGATAATGTGAATATTTCCTAAAAATTTCGAAGCAATTCGTGAATTTTAAATTTACTTAAAAAATGTTTGAAAAATTAGGTCCCATAGGGTTCAATGTATTTCATTTTTTCAACCCGGGTTCAATAAAAAACTAATTGGGTGATATTATTTATTTATATTCCCATAGGTCCTACAGACCGTCTGAACAACATACTAAAATTTCATTTTGATAAACTCATTTTTACGGCAGTTATCGTGCTAACGGACAGACAGACAGACAGACAGACAGACAGACAGACAGACAGACAGACAGACAGATAGACAGACAGACAGACAGAATGAACAAAGTCATAAACACTTTTCAACTTTGTTGTAAAGTGTTAAAAAGTCATAAACACTTTTCAACTTTGTTGTAAAGTGTTAATAAAAAATAGCGAAAAACAATAAATATATGCCTAAATGAATTCGCTAAATGATTGTTTCAGGCGTAATTGTTAATGACAAAACAAAAAAATAAAACAAATATCATAACTATTGAATTAGCTATTCTTGAAATATTTCAGTTTTTTTCTTTTTAATATTTGCCACTTGACATCATTTATAAATATGCCAAATCACCAAGTGCAAATTAAAATCCTTTTTAAACTGCATTTTCGATGTAGTTCTAAATAAGTATCCATTTCACGTGTTGTTGTATGCGATAAAATAATATTAATGTATATAAAAATAAATTAATGTGGACAGCACATGACGTTCCCTACATAATATAATGGATGGCTTTGTTTCTTGCACCGCGAAATTATTATGTACTAGATCCACAGCGCAATGTTTGATTTTGGCATTGAATTAATAAAATCGTGCAATATCTCAAATAATCCAATATCGTACAGCTTCATAAATGGTGCAATATCTCAAAAACTGTTTATACTAGCATTCTAAGATTTATACCATTCGTTGTCAAATGAAAAATTGTCTGAAATGATTATTTATTTATCATTATTAAAAATATCGATTTTTCATTGATTTTTTCAAAAATTCATTCAAAAATTAGGAGGCCGGGGAGGGGGGGGGTATCTAAAAATTCAATCCTGCTTAACATCAATAGGGTTCCAGTATTCACTAATTAAAATAATCGCAACAAATTACTTTTGAAACGCTTTGTTCGTGAGATATCGCTTCCAAAGGATTCTGGACACACAGACACACACATTAACTTACACGCTAACATAAATACACACACACTAACATATACACACACTAACATACATACATACACAGACATCCCCTTAAAATCGTTCTATTCGAATTCAGGGATGCTTAAAACGTGTTCTTGCGTCGAAAAATCGAAGTCGAATTTTCGACCCCGTCCCATTGCTATTTTTGTAGGGAAAGTAATAATAAGGTAAAAATGAGCTTGTGTCTGTTGGGAAAGTCATGTGTTGGGCACATCAGGTTTTCATAACTTTCACAATGAACTGTAGTGAAAGGGAAATATTCCTCAACGCTTTCTTGGAAGTATGTAACTTTCTTCTTACACAAAACAACACTTTTATAGGTAAAGTGCAACCAATCCTCGTTTAATAAAGCGACACAATTTTTCTACATATTTCCTCTTACACAAAAAAAAAAAAAAAAAAAAAAAAAAATCCTCCCAAGGTAACTGACACAACTAGCAATAAAAGGTCAGGTGCAAGTGTTGCAAAACCCTATCAGTTTACGAGTTAGGGCTTCATTGATTTTTCAAGAACGCTCACCTTACAAGCATTCTGTTAATTTTACTACCCAGGGCGCTTAACAATCTGGAAAAGCCATAAAATCCCTGGTACGAATCTTCGAACGAAAAAGTACGAAATCTTCGAATTTAACGACCGTAGCGTCACAGTATTGTTAAGTAGTGGCCTCTCCAGGCCATAACCGAGTTTCCCAATATTGGTAATTCGAAGCATCAATAATGATTGAGCAATTACGGAGAAGAGTGTGGAAGAAGGAGAATATCGGCTCCGTGACCTCTTGAGGCCATTTTGAGAGGTCGGCGACCCCAGGTCAACAGGTGTGAGGCGCTTGCCCAGGTTTTATAGCCGTTGATTGAAGCTGGGGTTTTTAAGATTTATCGCATACCAGCTTCGGGGCAGTTAGCAAGAGGAAAAATGTGTTGAAATATGAAATACAGGGTAGTTATGACTTGCTTCTTTTTTCAAGTTTTTGCTTTCATCAAATGTGTATGAAGAAAATGGATTTGATAAAATATTTTTGTCTTGGATATAAATCATATTTTACTCTTAAGGGTTGACAAGTTGAGTTTTTCATGTGAGCGTTCGTAACTCTTGTAGTTGCGTCTCTATTATGTTCTACAAAAGATATAGTCTTTCCTTATGTACAGCATGTATTAGGGAATTATTGCGATTGTTATATTATTGCGATGGTATGTATTAGGAAATTGTTGCTATTAGAGAATTATTGCAATGGTTATGGAACGGAGAATTTTATATGTGATTTAAGAATCTATGAGCAGGAATTGACTATTTTTGTTTGGAGTCAGTGGGTGTGTGAGCATGAGAGAAACGTGAAGTTTCGGCCTATATTTTCCTACACATTTTAAGCATAAGCGTAATTTCGAACGAAAAGGGTGGAGATTATCGAATGGGATAACGTTGCTGGATATCGTTCAACCAATGAGGAATCAATGCGGTTGTGTAGTCAAGAGACGGGTACAAAATATTTTCAAACATATTCTACATTTTTAAATGCAGTGTAGATCATACTCGCATTACATATGCATATTACAGAAATCGCAGTTATGAAAAGTAAGCCAGTACTGTTTTATTATTTACACAATAACTCTGAATTGAATTCCAACGTATTGCGGAGAAATTTCTCCTTCTTTATATAAATTTACATTCTTGCTTCCTTCTGAATCATATGAATACTTGTATTCAATGTGGATAACAATAATTGAGCACATATACCGAAAAGATTAAAAAGGGATGTGAAAGAGATTTTACTAAACAACAACAATGCATGACAACACTGAAAAAGGAATATGCTGTTAATGGAGAACAAAATCAGACCTCTGACCTCTTGTGAGCCCATTTAGAGAGGTCGGTGATCCCTTGACTTCAGGTGTTAAGATCTTGTACCATTTTTATAGAGGATGATTGAAGCGGTAATTTTGATGTTCATAGCATTCCAACTCTATAGCCGTTAGCAAAAGGAAATTGTATTGAATTATGAAATAGAGTAATTATGGGTGTTTTTTATGCTTTCATGGAGTGTGCAGGAAGAAAATGGATTTGCTATAGAAATGTTGCTATTCAGCAGATTTTCTAAGTCGGCAAATGGAGTTAGTTGTACATTGGAACATTTCTTATTCTTTTACTTTCCTCGTGCTGAGCTGGATGAAAGTATGGAGATAGGGATTTTGACTTGTTACCACTTTTCTTGATAGGTATATTTTTAGCAATAACAATTTTTAAAAAATCAAACTTTTTTTTAAACCGATATAGCCTAAAAATGGATGGTAATTGTGGTCTAATCACGAGTTTTAACCATAAATACATAGATTGGGTGGGTCTCTAGATGTCAGAAATGGCTTTTGTTGGTCTTGGTGCATGGGCGAATGTCAAACTATTGGCCTTTTCTAATCTCGATAAATGCTAAAGCAATTTCAATTTGGATCCAACTTAGGTGGCAAGTTTCATATATTATTCAGATATAAACGTTGAAAAAAAAATTAGAAAAATGCATATAATTTAGCTGTTAAACGTATTTTGCTAAATTTCGTTATCCTTTAATAGTCACGAAACCCATTCATTTTGTCACGAAAACCATCAAATTTGGCTGCAATGTGGGTGGTACATATTTTCTAGATGTAAACGTAGAAAAAAAATAGGAAAAATATATAGTTTAGTTACAAAACGAGATAAAACAATTTTAAAGTTATAAACATTTTGCACACCTCAAACAATGACTTAGCCATTTTCAAAAATATCATTGTGTTTAAGTGTGTTTCGTATGTATAAATACATCTACAGGTTTCTTTATTTCAGTACGATCAGATATATCTGGCGCTATTCGTGAGTTAAAATATGTGCAAGTTTCAGCAGTATTCTATATGATATTATTCTTTAAAAAATTCTATTAAAATACTTAATTAAACTTCTTTAAATAGAAATATAAAAGCTTCTGTTTATGCTATAGTAAATTATCTGAAGATCAGTCAAATCGAAGAATATAACACCCTTGTCCCGTTTTCCTGAACAATTTTACAACAAAAATGCGATTTGTTAACGACATAAGCTAAAGTAACAATATCAAAATGGTAGAAAATCTACCGTGCCATTTTTATTCTGTTTCAAAAATCAGTTAAACACAAAAGAAAAAACTCTGATGTGGGCAACACATGACTTCCTTATATAATGCAAAGAATTTACTACTTTTACAGTAAAAAAATAGGTTTTTTTTATAGTAGATACTTATATTCTTTCCAAGATATTGAATTTTCGACGATTAGTCGTCATTTTCATTGATTTAGCGTTATTTTTATCCATTTAGCGAGATTTTCGTTAATTTGGCAACATTTAAAAAAGTCGCCAAGTTGGCGTCATTCCGCCAAATTCGTCGCCAAAAGCTCGCCAAGCGTTATGGATGGAGAAATAAGTTATTCTTATAGCAGATAAATGACTATTGGCGTTCAAATACAAATTTATTACTCAAAGTATCTTTTCTCATGAATGGAACGAGCTAGAACCACGAGAATGATGTCACCCAATTTATCGCATGATATTACATATGAAAAGTGAACATGTTTCTCAACAGTTAATATTTTTTTTTTAATTTATGGGATTTTTTGATAAATTTGTTTGAAAAATGTACAATATCTCGAGAATGGTTCGTGCTAGTGTTCTAAAGTTTGTCAATCGTTTTCTAAGGAAAAGTTACATAAGTAATGCCTATTTCTATAACTTTATTAAAGGTTTCGATTTTTTGATGATTTTTTCAAAATTTCACTCGAAAATTTAAGTAGGTTCTGAACATTCGATTGCGTTTAAAAACAATAGGCTTCCAGTATTAACGGATTGTGATTTTTGTACCAAATTTTATTCGAATCGCTCCATTCTTTCGTGAGATATCGTCTCCACAGACTCACTGACACACACACACACACACAAACACACACACACACACAGGGCGCGGTAGCCCATTGGTTAGCGCGCTGGAGTTGCATTCGGTAGGCCCGGGTTCGATTCCAGCCACTGCCAAAACTGCCGCCGAGTTCATGCGGAGTACGATCACGTTAAACATGTGGGTCCGAAAGTCCTTCCGAGAGGTTGGTGGTAGGGGAAGGAGGGTACGGTCCCTGTGGAT